>JAOWAT010318617.1:0-14418 GCA_028571025.1 Longipedia americana
TAACAAATAAGCATCCTAATAATAAAATGTTTAACTTAAAATTGCGCAGGTTGATGCTTATAAAAAAACAGAGTGTAATATTTTGATCGAATCATTTGAAACTACATAAAATATCATGTCAAATACCTAACCTTTTATTGCACCAAAATAACAAACCTGTTAAATTTTAACACCAAATATAAACGAGCAAACTAATTCAGCCTGACTACAACAGATCCTCAAAACCAGCAAAAGTATTATCCACGGGTCCCATTGTTTGTGCCAAATCAAATTCCTCCATTTCTGGAAGAATCGTTTTCAAGGTTTTCTTCTTTTCTACCTTTGGAACTGCAGCAGCCCTAACAGCAGCAGATCCAACATCCAGAAGTTGATTGATCAAATCATTTTCTTCAGCTGTCAATTTGTGCGGAAATGCGGTTGTCACTGTTGCAGGTGAAGATGTAAAGGATCCAGTTTCAGAGGAAGAGAAATCCATCAAGGAACCAGAGGAATTCAAATATTCAGTGTTGGACATTAGTGGAGGAGTAACAGGGACAGGCTGAACAAAAGCAACCTTATTGGTGACAACTCTCTTTTCAACCACTTCATTTTTACTTGTCAAAAATCTCGCTTTACCACCTAAATTACTTGGTTGCTTTCTAAACGGCTGACTTATTTTCATGGGTACCACCTCCGGTTTTTCCACTTCCTTTTCAGTTGCTTTACTGCCAAAACCGGCGTATTTCTTACTCTTCTTCATAATGGACTTTTCTTCTTTCCTAATCTTCCTATTCAACAACTTTTGCACTTTTGCTTGCCTTTCAGGTCGGACAAAATAGGAAGATGTGTCAATAACATTTGTTGGTGAAATTCTCCCCTGTGAGTGTGAGTGTGAGTGTGAATCTTTCAATTGTACTTCTGTGTTGAATCTGACAACTTTATCATTTCCAGGATGAGTTGGAGCGGCAGGGTTGGTAGCATCTAAGTAGTTTGGCACACCATCTAACATTGTTGAAGATCTTCTTGTAGAAACATTTGATTGGGGGTTCCTGGGATGTCTTTTCTTTTGTTTCGGCTTGTCTTCTTCTTCTTTAGCCGTTTTCTTTTTCTCTTTAATTGTATCTACTTCTTGGTTAGAACCCGCTTCTTTCATTTCTTTACTGACAACATTCATCAAAGTTTGAAACTGCGGGATTTCTGTTGAAGCCTCCGCAGGTTTGGGAATATTGCTGCCAGAGGAATGATGGGAAGTATCCTGTCCTTCCACAAGAACAGGATTCATTTCAACCATTCTAAAGACAGGAGTGGCTCCACTCAAATCCATTTGAATTGGAACGCTTTCTTTGTTGACAGCAACAACAGGCTGTTCTGCCTTCACAGGTCTTCTCTTAGAAGTAAAGCCCTTGTAAGTCTTTTTTGTGCCTGCTGGAGATTTTTTCTTCACGACTGTAGGTGACTTGGTTGAGATTGGAAATGTAGGAAAGAAGGAATCATCTGTAAATTTATCTGAACTCAAATAGCTATCTGACAAATGAGCCAAAGGATTAACACTAATCTTTGAAGGATCAGCAATGCCTTGGACAGGTGCATCAATGCTACTTTGACATTCCAAGGACTTCAAAGCTATTTTTGTGGGAACTTCAACAACAGAAGAAATTGTCTCTGGGATAAAATCATGGTCTTTATTCGGAGATGTATGACTAATTTGGCTTTCAGAATTTGTAGACATAACTGGCTTTATACACAACAATTTCTTGTTGGGGGATGTGGGTGCAGAAAGATGAGCTTTAATACATTGTAGAGAATTCTTCATAGATGTTTCTATCAGATTGTCGCATACAGTATCTGTCTCAAGAAGACTCTTTTCTTTAATTGGCGATGAATTATGTCGCTCTAGTGAAGAATTTCTCCGCTTCCTAGAAAATCTAAAATTGTCTGGAGGTGTTAAATTCTCTTCTACTTGTGGATTATTGGCTGCTGCTGCTGCCTCCTCTTCCCTCGCTTTCTTTTCTAGTGCAGCCCTTGTTAGTCTCCCTCTTGTAGAAGGTGGTCTTTCTACTTGAGATGACAATTGTCTCTCTACTTGAGGTGATAATCGTCTTTCTTTTTCTTCAGTAGCATCATTTGTCATAGCAATAGCACTAGAGGATGATTCAATATTTTCAGTGCAGTCATCATCTTCATTCATCTGTTCAATTGAAGCTGGATCATCTACATCATCAATATCAAGATTACTATCCAAATCTGTGTTTGATAAAATCCTATCAATGTTTTCTTGTCTCAATGGCGTTGGTGGGTTGAATTCATCAATAGCAACTATGGACTTTGAATTCTCCTGTTCTTTAGCCTTTTCCAAAGAAGGTGCTACAGTAGGCTTTGTGGACCTTTTGTATCTCTTTGAAGGAGGGGTTTTTGGCTTTTTCATGTCAGTGATCACATCTTCAGGAGGTTCTTGTTTGACCATTACTTCCTGAATAGCCTTTGCTTTTTCTTGTGGATAAATCTTTTCCCCAGTTTTGGGGTCTATCCTGATAATTTGACTTCTTTTTGGATAATTTCTTTTCTTCTTTCCAATAATACTCTCCTTTTGACCCTTGAGGGTAAAGCATCGATTGATATATTCCAAAACATCTTTTGACATATTTGATTTTGCTCTTTGAGCTTCTGCATAATATTTCCTTGCTTTCTGTAAGCTAGCTTTTTTGTTGTTCAACTCCTCAAGCTTTTCATAGACCAAGGCTTGAATATCCCTCACTTGAGAATCATTCTCAACAAAAATTGGCCCACAGTTGTACATATTATTATAAATAAATCGTACAACTATGTTTCCTTTCCCAATTTGTCCAGTTTTTGTCCCTTCTAAATGAGGTGGGACAATCTGAACACTTAGGGGTGGATTCATCACAGAAGTTGGAGCTACTGACATTGGATCTACAGGAGTACTTGCTTCTTCTTCAATCAACTCTTGCTTAATTCTATTGGTGGGTTGATTGGAGGAAATGGAAGTGTCTTCTACAGATTTTGCTTGAATGGCAGAACTCTCTTTTTCAATTGAATCCGATTGGCTTTTTTCTGACTCAACATTGTTGTTTGTTGTAGTACTTTCCTTTCCTTTCTCCGCAATTGCATTTTCTTGTTTTTGTTCTGCCACACTTCCAATGTTGCTTTTTGTACTATCCAACATATTTTTCTGATGTTGTCTCAAAACTGAAGATGCGTCTGTTTGACCTCGAACAGTTTGTAATTCCACATATGTTCGATTTTCTTTTTGATGTTGATTAGGAATAGAGGAAGTGTTCTTTGAAGTTGTAGTCAAATTGACGGGCTGATTACTTGCAACTGAATGCTGCTCATTCAGTGGAGTCGAGTGAAGTTGATGAGGGTGGGTCAATCTTTGTTGCACTTGATGTTGTGGGGGATATAACGACTGTCCTTGTTGTTGTTGTTGTTGTTGTTGTTGTTGTTGTTGTTGTTGTTGTTGTTGTTGTTGTTGTTGGTACTGAAAATTTCCATTCATTATTGAAGTATTCCTTGGTTGCTGCAGTCTTTGTTGTAAATGCTGTTGTAAAATATTTGAGTGAGGCTGCTGATGTTGCTGTTGTTGCAGCTGCTGATGTTGTGGTTGCGGTGGTAAGAGCATTACTTGCTGTTGTTGTCTCCTTTGTAGTTGATCTCTATACCTCTTGTGTTCTTCCATTAAACGTTGATACTCTTTCAAGTCTCTTTGATAAATTTTCTCATTGAAATAATACCTTTGCATTTCTCTATCATAAGTCGTCAACTCAGCATAAATGTGTAACAAAGCGTCAAAATTAATATTGTAATAGAGCGGATCACTCTTTCTTTGAACCATCATAGCAACTACAGGATCAATCCCTTCAATGTGAAATTCAAGTGGCATATTGTAATCCTGCATCAAGAGCTGAATATGTAATCTAAACATATTTACTTTTTGTTGATCATTGATGAATCCTGCCAGTGCAATTGATGGTTCTGGTCTGACAGGTGCAATAGGTGGCATAGGGGGTAACATTAATTGAAAGGAACCGCTTGAGAGGATGGACATCTGATTATTACAATATTGTAAATGAGTGTTAGCATTATTTGTATAATTGACATTTTCCTGTTGCTGGCTATTAACATTAAACTCTTGCTCCTGTCTTGGAATCATGGTATGAGATGGCGATGGAAGTGTTTGGGTTGATGTCACCATTGGACTATCTGGCTCTACTTTTCTTGGTCTACCTCTTGGCCTTGGTTTCTGGGTATCAAATGCCCCTGTCAGAGGTTCTTGCCTCATTGCGTCACATTCAATACCATCTGAATCAGCTGTTAAACGAATATTTACCTTTCCTTTTTCTTTGATATCTATTGTCTCAGAAGGTAAGTCAATTGTGTGGTCTTTCATGTCAGTTTTCAAGCGACTAACGTGAAAGATCACTTCTCTCTGCACTTCATCCTTAACTTCATAGTTTAAGCTCGATTGAATTTTCTGGACAAATTCCAAACTGGATCCAACTACCTTGTCATCAACACCTTTCATCAAACTGTAGAATCCAGAAAATTCTGGATTCTTTTCATGATCTTGATAATTCTGAGAAATTTCTCTTGATAAACTTTCAATTTCTTTTAACTTGAATTGTTTATTGATATTTGCTCTGGACGGAGTAATACTTTGATAAGTCTTTCTTTGTTGCTGACCAAAACTTTCATGAATTACTGGAAATCTTTGTGCTGGTTGCTTCTTAGCTTCAAATTTGATTCCTGGAAGATCGATAGATGAAATATCTTGAGGAATTTTAGGCAAGTCAATGGAAGAATCTTTGTTACCAGTACCATCTCCTGACATGATACACACTGAAATATCTTTACCAACACTCATAGAAAGACGATTGCTTAGGCTATTTAATTTATTTTGATCTTGGGGTTTCTTCCGAGAAAACGTTTTAATCACTGGTTTCTTGTCAATTTCAGCTGGTTTTGGGGTCTCCGATCTTGTCACTGTTTGTTGAGTAAAATTTGCCTGAACTTCAGGTGCTTCAGGAATTTCTGGTTCCCTCGCAGTCAAAAGAGCAGTTCTAGTTTCCTTTTTGACAATGTCAGATTGAGTTTCAGGTGTTTTTGCTATACTGGGCAATACGAGTTTGCTTTCTGATTGTTTTTCATAAGCATCTGCCTCTTTTACTTTTTCAATATTTGAAGAATTACTATTCTTTTCCATTTGTCCTTCAATAACCTGAGCAATTTTCTTCTTTGGAGCCACTTTTGACTTTCTTCCTCTTCTTTGAATTTTCGGTTCTATTGCATTTGCCTTAGAGGAGGCAGTCAGCGTAGAGATATCACTTATTTCAATGTGTGCCACTGCATCAGAATTGCTGTCATGACCTTTCTTTTCTGAAACATTCCAGTTATTTCCAGCAGTTTTCTTGAGATTCAAAACAACCTTATCAATTTTAGTAGATGTAGCAGAAGGTCGATCTGGCAAAACAATATCTTTTTCTGGTGATGGATCAGCAACAACAGTTTTATCAGGTATTATAACATCATTGTTATCACTTTCAACATTCCATTCTTGGGAACGATTTCTTCTTAGTTTCATGGGAGAAATTTTCTCAGGCAGAGATTGAGAGTCCAATTCTGAAGCCTCTTTTGAGCTGATATCACTATTCTTGTTTGCTACATTGCATATCTTTGCAGTGATATTGTTTGTTCTGTCTGCCCTAGGAGTCATTCCAGCTTCAGATTCTGTATCTGAAAACTCATCATGTCTTGGTGTCATTGGCATAGGAGAGAGTAAAGGTGTTGAAAACTCATCATGTTTTGGTGTCATTGGCATGGGTGACAGTAACGTTGGCATATGAAGTGGTGTTCGGCAACTGTAAACATGCGCTGGTGATCTGAAGATGTCAGTAACTGCTGGTGATCTAGGCGATTTGAATGGATCATTTACAGGAGATTTGAATGGATCCTGAGAAGGTGCTGATGTTGCTGGAGCAGGAGATTTGAAAGGATCATGACGAGGAGATTTGAATGGATCATGTCTAGGAGACTTGAATGTGTCATGTCTTGGAGACTTAAATCTATCAACTCTTGGCGATTTGAAGACATCACTCATGCCACTCATACCGGCACCAGCTGGAGAGGATGCCACTGACCGTGGAGACATTGGAGACACCAAATTGGGATAATTGAATCTGTAATCAAAATCTTCCAGCTCATTATCAGACACATCCACAGATCTTTCAGAAATACTTCCACTTTTACTCTGATGCCGAAGCTCACTACTGTCTTCATCTGAAATATCATTAGGGAAAGTCTCTCCCAAACTGTCAAATTCATCATTCTCATCATCATCACTATTGCTTTTTTGCTCTTTGCTAATTTGATTTGAACTTGGATTGTGTTTCTGTTCATTTTCTCCATCCATTGGCTTTCTTTGATTGCATGTCTTTTCTGGATACTTAATAATTGTGTTGGGCTTCTTTGTATCATTTTCCTCATTAACATCTATAAGAAATTCTGCAAAGGTATTATTGGTTTCAAAGGTACTTTTATCTGGTAAAATCAAATCCGTTTGGGAGTCCTCCTGTATCTGTCCAAAGCTTCCTCTTTGAGAAGTGACTTTCTCAGCAGACTTTTTCTGTTCTTCTGTTGTCGTTATTCCCTTTGAAATTTCATTTCCTTTTGAACTTGTTTTAGAAGAATCATGCCATCGACCAGGTTCTTTGAAATTGTTGGAATCATTTTCATCATCGCTGTCTGGCTCATCTGAAAGATTGAAAAGTATTCTCAAACATGTTTCATACATTGTGGGGTGAGTTGTAAATATTGAAATTCTAAAACAATCACTTGTTGCTAAGGGAATAATGCAAAAGTGCTGGAAAACTCAAACTTATCTTTTCTATTTTTTTTCAAATAAAAGAATTATTTTCAATGAAAAAACTATTTTTGGGAAATGGTTAGAACAATTTAAAAATTTTGTCTCTCTCAAATTAAAATAGGAGTAAACGATAAAAATCAGCCTTTGCTGCACTTGTAAATGGCCTTATGGTTAATTAAGCGGGGACCATCATTAAAGTTGCCTTTCATCATAAAAACAAACACACAGAAAATATTTTTTCATCATATCAAATTTTTAGGTCACTCTGGGCACCTAACATTTACTTCAATGGGTGTAATATTTTGAACGTATAATGTCACATTTGTCACTTTTCGCACCTCCATAGAAGTAATCTTTGTGGGTCCAAAGCGACCTGAAAACTTGATTAAATTAAAAAAATGTTTAATTAGCAATAATTTTAAGGGAATAATCTTGCATTCACAATGGTTCCCGCTTGATTTTGGGCAATGTTGTTTTTTGTCCGATCCCAATTACAAGGAAATATAATCTACGAACCTCTTTTCCTTTTCTTTCCATCTGGCTTGCATGAATTCGTGGACTTTCTCTTTTCTTCCTTATCTGAAAAAATACATTAACAATGAAATTTTTATATTTTATGGAATATCTGTCAGAAGTGGAAAATATTAAAGGAAATTGGCAATAATTTCACTCAGTTTCAAAAAAGGCCTAGAATAAATGTAAATTGATCAAATTTGACTAAATTAAGTTCACATGAAAGAAGCAATTAATTCAAAAGGTTATTTTGCATGAAAACGGCCAATTTTGGCCTTTTTGGCCTTTTTTTACTCATCAATAATATAAAGTAAAACCGTGATTCTAAGGATGGGTCCTTTTATGTAGTAAAAAGTAACAAAAGAACGATTGATGTTTGCATTCATAGCTAGTCGTACCAACTTCACACAGAAAATTGAAATTTAGCTTAGATATTAAATTTAGCTTAGATATTACATTGAAATTTAGCTTAGATATTAAGCTTTCTAACGGTATGCGTAGCTTTCTAATTGAATGAATACTTTTTGAGCAATGTCAATTTTCCCGAGAGAGGCCAAAATTTGTTCAAAATTCATTCAAAACGTGACGGAAAATAACTAAACAATTTTTGGCTATTTAGAGTAAAAAAAATAAGAAGTATACTGTTCAAACTCTCTAAGATTTTATATTTGGTCATACTTTTATACCAGAAAAAACTTTTGAAGCCAAAATAAACAAAATTTTATTGAAAATTTGAAAGTGTAGAATCTTAAAACGGCTGATTTTGGCGCTTGCTGATTTTATTTTTTAAATTGGAGTAGAGGAAGTGTAGTACGGACACATTAATATCCGGGAAAGTGAACAATGTAATCAACAATTATTTTTTCGAGATACTATAAGAACCTTGTTTAATTGTAGGAATAAAGTATGTTAAGAGTAGAATACTTCCTCTATTCTATAATCTAAAATGGACAAAAGTTTTCGTAATACTAACGTTCTTGAGTTTTACAAATAAAAATATCTATTCCTATTAAAATAATTGGGTAATCCTTGGTTATAATTCTATATGCCTTCATAGCAATTATGACCAACTGGTCGGGAAAATCCAATGCTGACCGGTCGGCATTGGGTTTTCCCGACCGGCTACTTCCTCTGGTGACTACAGATTTTCCGGGAAAGTTATTTTTTCGTCTTTGTATTGACTTTTTTTTAATTATGATTAAATATATTTTGAAGACAAATAATTTTGTTCGAAAATTTTAAACATTTTGCAACCCACTTCTCTGTTGCGTTGCCTTTTCCCATATTTTCTCAAAAATATGGCCCCTGGCAGAACTTTGATGAAATTAGTATTATTAATAGGAATAACAGTCCTACACCCCTGAATCAGGCAGGCATGAAAATTTCTTGACCTCGGGCTCCACAATTTTGCCCTCGGGCCTGCGGCCCTTGGGCAAAATTGTGGACCCCTCGGTCAAAAAATTTTCTATGCCTGCCCTCTTCAGGGGTATAGGATTGATATATTCAAAAACAACCCTTTGCTCTTGAAGGAAATTCTTGTGTTCCCAAATTTTGGGTTCACCTTCCGTTAATTCAAATTTTTAAAAAATGTTTATAGGAAATTAGGGTTTTCAAATAACTGATATTTTTGTTAAAAATAGAATCAATTTTACAATTTGTGTAATCTCCAAAGACTTTCAAGATTGTAGTTAGTGATTTTCAATTTATTACACACCTGAAAATCTTTAGAGATTACACATTTTGGAAGCTACTAAACGTCTCAAAATTGATATTTGTGAAAGCTATGAGGAAATATCACTACAACACTTTCACTTGCAGAAATTCCTTTAGAAGTTAAATTTAACAACTACTTTTTCTAATTTCAGGGGCATGTGAATGAGAAGAACTTTGTAGGCTTGGCCACGGACGGCGATTACATAACATGCGGCAGCGAAAACAACGGCCTCTACATCTACTACAAGGGTCTCACCAAGCACCTATTCAGTTTCAAATTCGATGCCGTTAGAACGATATTAGAGCGCGATAGAAAGGACGAAGATGTGAATGAATTTGTTTCGGCCGTCTGTTGGAGGCAGGGCACCAATGTCATTGTGGCGGCGAATAGTCAGGGCACAATTAAAGTGCTGGAATTGGTGTAATAAGTGTTATAAAGATTTAAGGATGGGTTACGACAAAATCACTACAAAATAACTTTAGTCGTGCACCATTAAAGTACTGGAACTAGTGTCTTGAGGATTATTCATTCATGATTTTGTGCTTCCGTCTATAAACCATAAACTACTATGAGGGTCTCACCAAGCCCTTGTCAGTTTCAATTTCGATGTCGTGAGAACTATCTTGAAGCGGGATTGAAAATGAATTCGTTTTGACCATGTGCTAAAGGCAAGAGACTAACGTGATATATTGAACGGCTGCGAATAGTTATGGAACGATTTTAGTGCTGTGAACATACCGTAATTAGCCTTTATTCGGAGATTTGGCCTGACACAAAAAAAATCATAAATAACTTTGTTTGTGATGTTGGGGATGCCATTACATTATTATTTAAGTGCGATAAAATCCCGCTAAGAGCGTTTTGAGTGTAATTTCTTTTCAAGATATTTAGTGAATCGATCAATTATATCTGACCCTCAACTACGAAATGTCTCACGAAAATACTCAAATGCGTTTTAAAAAGTTTTCGACTATGACACCGCTTTAGATAAAAGTGTCGAAAAAGAATATTCACATAAATTTACCAATACTTCCCTTGTGTAAGGTTGCGAGACTCTCCTTTTCTCACATTGCGACTGACCCTTAGTGTCAGGCTACTGTAGCAGGAGGAAGTCATACTCTCATCAATTTCTTCAGTTATACTCTGTCTTGTTAGACTTCAAAAAGTCTTCCGTTTAAGAGTCAATATAATACTACCTCCGTCCCATTGATGCTTTAAAGTGATAATTCAATGCTCAGAGATAGTAATTAGTATAACTTGATGCCTTACTGTTGTCAACATAAAAGATATTTTAGCCAAATTATTTTAATGAATCAGTATTGCAATTTTGTATAACTTAAATTAGAAAATAAATTTTAGATTATTATAAGTGAAACAGTATCGAATCATTTACTTACTTTACTCTGTTATACAATTGAGGTAACCCCAACTGACTTGTGAAATTATTCAAAGTTGTGTTATATTGGAAGTTTACAATTTCTAATTGCAACCAAAATTTATCTTTCTTGAGGAAAGATATTTAAAGATATTTTTCCTCATATGCAGAAATTGAGAAAGAAGAATTACTACATAACTGAAAGATTAAAATGCTTTTTTCTCAAAATTATAGCAACATTTTAATTCAAAAAGTCCGTTGGTGTACCTCATTTTTATTAATAAATGGTTTGAAAATGTCGTGTAAGTCTGTCGGTCGGTTTGAATGTTGTGAATAATGATTACTACCTCAAATCCAAGTAAGATCAGACTAATCATTTTCTGCATGACTTATTCTAAGATGGCACCATTTTTGTTTTTTAAGTAAAAGACAATATTTGTTGGAAATTGGACCAACTATTCTATTTTCTTGTTAATTTTAATGTCAGAAATACCATTTTTAAATGTAAATCTAGATTTTTTAGAACTCGATTTTAAAATGCAAAAAAAAAACAATCAAAATTCACTTCAAATTTGCTAAGAGTAAAACTCATAATGATGATGCTAGGAAATGTGCATAAAACACCTCCTTATTGCTGGAGCCAATTCCATCTTCAGTATAGACCAGCACATAACATATTACTTCCTCCGTCCCAAAATAGAATAGGCGATCGATTTAAAGTGTTACAGTTTCGCGGAAAACTCTACTTCAATGATAACCAGATTATTGAAATAAAATTTTCCGCGAAACTGTAGCACGTCAAATCGTTTGCCTAATCTATTTTGATCGGGTGACTCTGACGATAAATAGGGCTCTTTAATTAATTTTTGCACGACAATTGGTCAAAGCCCTTGCGGGCCATTGGGGGAGCTCTTTTTGGTACCCACCAATGTAACTTGATACCAAAAGCTCCCCTGAAGCCCGACAGAGTTTAGCTTTGCATATTTTCGGAAATTTGAAGGATTATCTGAATTTTCAATGTTTTCTTGAAATTGAGAAACTCCTTCAAATTTCTGAAAATATACAAAACAAAGCTCTGTCGGGAGCTTTTGGTATTAAGATACATTGATGGGTACCAAAAAGAGCTCCCCCATGCAATGGCCCTAAAGGGCTCTGACCAAATGTCATGAAGAAAGTACACTATTGAGCATCAGAGTCACCCAACCATTTTGGGACGGAGGAAGTTTAATTCCCCTTCTTCTCTGTTTCTCCCCATCTAGTTCCGGCCCCGTTCTGAAACCCGGTGCGAGTCGCCTCCTTCATTCCGATAACGAAAGACACATCGCCATTGTTGGACTGGGCAAGAGGAAGAAGTTATCGGCGTCGTCAGTGGATCCCATTGAAGAACGGGATGATGCAAGGGAAGCGGTTAGGACGGCGGTGGCCGCAGGTGAGATGATCATTAAAAGTGTCTCTATTACTTAAAAATCCCTGCTTCTCAACTGGTTTAGAACTCAAAATTAATGCTGCCTCTCACACACTTTCTTCATATACATTTAATAATTCTTAAGCAGACAATAATAGCACTGCAAACAATGAAAAAAGTATTTCTCTATTCTAGCTGATACTGGAACGTTTTGAAAAATTTTCCAATGCCAAACGAAGTTTTTGCCTTCAGTTTATTTTTCAATGGGCCATATATCGAATAGATAAAAAAGTATGCTTTTTGACCAGTCTTACAATTACTTTCTTTCTCTCCAGGAATCCGCGCTCTGACTCCCTTGAAAGTGGAAACCGCTGAAGTGGACGGGTGCGGTGACCTGGAGGCAGCCGCTGAGGGCGCCCTCTTGTGCCAATGGACTTACGATGAATTGAAGGCCGAGGACAAAAGACAGAAGGCCATTGAGGTCAATTGCTTGGAGGGGAATGACACTGAGTGGATGAGTGGGGTCAAGAAGGCAAAGGGGCAGAATCTGGCCAGGACGCTTATGGAGACACCCGCTAATTATATGACGCCCACGATATTTGCCCAGGTAGGACATAGGGTTTAATTAAGCAGGGATAGTGTGAAATGAATTGATACGGAGGTAACGTGATTCGACTTTATCTGAATGCTCTAAAGCTATTTGCAGCATTCAGATAAAAGTCGAATCACGTAACCTCTGTATCGATCTATTAGATACCATTTTGCTTTCCTCAATAATAATTATTTAACATGTTATAAATTATAACATGTTATGAATTATAACATGTTAAAGGCACACTGACCCAAAATTAAAAGTCCGAAATTTATTTCGAAACATATTGTGAGCATTTTGGTAACATTTTCAAAATTAATTACAGTCAAAGACGGATTTAGCGACAAATTCGGTGCAACATTAGTGTCGCTATTTTTACACTTTTAACGACAAAGACGGATTTAGCGTCAATTTTTCAATTGCAAAAAAAATTGGTTCCCAGCTATGTCGCTAAATCCGTAGTAAACCATCGCTAAATCCATACTGCTGCTAAAAATGTACAACGCTAAATCCGTCTTTGACTGTAATTCACTTTCAGTTAGTCCATTAAAATCCTAATTTGTGTGGAATATTATTCATCTTCAATTTGGGATAATTCCTGACAATCGGCAGTTGAAACTTCAAAACACCCGCACACGGAATAACGGCATCGAACGACCTTAAAACGACTCTCATTTTGATCACTTCGTCCAGATCTTGCAGTTCGACTAATTTGCATTTGATGCTATCACTATCTGGCCGTAATGTCGATGGAAAGATTGGTCCGTCCTTTGCTGCGAATTTTGCCGTTGCTTTCTTAGTGCATGGATGAAACTTTGCTGTTACTGGATGAAGGGAGTCGTTGATATTTAATTTGCTCTCTGCGTCCAATTTGACATTAACGCCGATAATTTGAACGTTCACTTTGTAGTAAAACATCAGGTTTCAATCAAAATTGACATTTTGGGGTCAAAAGATAGATAAAGATAAAAATTTTGAAAAATGTTTCCAGCCTTCTCAAAATTTAATTCAGTGCCTCTCTTGAGTGTCTCTTACTAAGGTTTTCATACAAATTTTAAAGACTTCGTTTCCATCAATAGGGTTACACAGAAGAACTAATCGATGATAAATTTCATCTTTTGCTTAATAAAATGAATGAATTATTATCGATTAGTTCTTCCGGGTGGCCCTACAGATGGAAACAAACTATACATGCATCAAAAGTTTTCCTTTGTTCAATAATGCAGATATGAACTTTTCAACAGAAAAAATTGGAAAATTTAGTGAGACTTTCAGGCAATAAAATAAATCTATTTAACGATTACTTGAGAAATTTATGGTCTTTGGTTTTATTAAGTGAAAATACATGTTGATAAGATCTAGGATAATTTAGAAATCACGTTTGACAATTTATTTCAAACGCCAAATTGAAACCCGATGATTTGAACCTTTTTCGTATGGAAAGCAATCATCACTGGTCCAGAGAAAATCCACCGACAACTGTGCCTCATTGTGAAACGTCGATGGGAATACTTTGATCGTGACCAGTCCTTGATAAGCCTTGGCGGGTCCAGTGACCCATTTGAGGTTGTCACCCGCTTCGTTCCAAGCCAGACCCAGTTGGTAGATCAGTTCGTTGAAGAAACCCAATTTGGATTCTTCAGCAACTGTCTCATATCTGGAAGAGAAATGAAGGAAATCACTTAGTTTGTTATTCTGTTCAAAATTTTGTTCCATTTTGGAAAAATATCTTCCGAGTTTTTTAAGCATTTGAGTTTTTAAGCACATTTGTAAAAATTTCAATACACAAGCATTACAATTTCGTCTTCCTCAGTTTTGATTTTTTTTTAAATTTCAGTTTTGGAAAAAATTGGTACTCAGTTTTGTGGAACATTTTCAAATTAATAGTAGGGTGTTTCACCAAAAATTAAATTATATAATTTTTGCCAGAGGACCAACTTTCCCGACAGATTTTGGTCTA
>JAOWAT010318728.1:0-14413 GCA_028571025.1 Longipedia americana
ATATTCAAGCAAAAATCGAGGGCTAAGGAAGTATTAACACAGCAGTGACTCTTGGCAACATTGGATCGGTTCACGAAGACAAAGGAGAGTATAAGGAAGCTCGAACTTTCTATGAATCCTCGCAAGCCATCCTTAAAAATTTTCTTGGAACCTAACATCCGAATTATATCGAAGTTACCGACAGAATTAATTTAATTGTGTCTAAAATGCACTGATTTTGGTCTTCTATTTTTATAACACATTTTTTTCCGTGTAAAACGACCAACTTTCATTATAATTATCGACCATTATCAGCTTTTTTGCTCTCGCTTATTTCTTTGCTGGGGTTACCCCCTTTTTCCACCTATGGAGTTGACATTGATATCAATTGGTCAATCAAATATACTATCTATAATCGGACATGCCCAGATATTACAGGGAGTTATCGAGCTTTTTTAGAATTCGGGTTCGATATTATATTAATAAGCAACATATTTATAGAAATATAGTCAATTTTTTCAGAGTATAAAACCAAAAAATTCAAGCAACGTACTATACTGAAAAAGACAATGGGAAATTCAAGCTGTCACAACTTCTGCGATCCAGACAATACTCACGAAATAAGTCTATAAACCACTCAAATCCCCGAAGTAGTAACTCTACATTGTTCCCTTTGTAACAGCGATGTAGAGCATTTTAGTAAAAAAGCCACATTGATATATAGAGTTCAAATTCCACCTCGACATTCATCACTACGCAAATATAACTCAAAAGACTCCAGACTCTTTACAAGTGAACTGTATTCTATGTGGAAAGGAGTCTTCTACGCTATAAGCTCATCAGGTTCATATTGAGAAACACTAAAAAATAGACGCTACCAAAATTTCTAGAAAGAGAGACATCCCTCCTCTCAACGCATAACTAAAGGAGGTGATTAAGGAAGTTCCTGATGACTATCAAATAATCTAAGAAACTGGGAACGGAAGGTATTTGGTTCGTATTGATGACTAGCAGTTTTAGATGATTACCTTTTAAAAAACAACCAGAGCTATTGATTATGACGAAGGAATGGTCATTGGGGATTTGGTTTGGAAAAATATTTTCTAAAGATGTCGTAATGCTACCTGCTATAATGTTGTCAATTAGCCCGTTTAGTGTAACATCAATACAACGGTTCGTATATTTAAACCGTATATCCAATGAGGTATTCATTTTTGAGATATCTAAAAGAGTATGATTTTATACCCCGTAATTTACTATCGAATATCGATAATAGGACTATTTACAGACTTTCTACATCTTTTTCTTTCTCAGCTACCGAATAATTTTTTATCAATCAATGTCAATATCAAAATATAGTTGGTAAATACCATTATTTTTATACTGAATAAGTCAAGAAAAGTATGTCTGGCATTGGGTTCTAATCATCGGCAAACACAATCATTTTGTCTTTTTTCCATAACATTCTCCTCCTTCGTATTAGCGTTACTATCGACTTCCGTCTTCATAGAAGAATGTTCCTTTTCCATGTTTTTCGTCTTCTTTCCATTAGCCTTAATATCTATCTCCGTTATTATAGAAGAATATTCCCTTTCCGTGCGCTTTGCCTTCTTTCCATTAGCCGTGATATATATCTTCGTCATTATAAAATAGTGTTCCCTTTCCATGCGCTTTGCCTTCTTTCCATTAGCCTTAATATATATCTCCATCATCATAAAATTGTGTTCCTTTTCCATGCATTTTGTTTTATTTCCATTAGCCTTAATATCTACTTCCGCCGTTATAGAAGCATGTTCCTTTTCCGTGCATATCTCCCTCTTTCCATTAGCCTTAGTATCGACTTCCGTTATTGTAGAAGAACGTTCCTTTTCCATGCATCTTGTTTTATTTCCATTAGCCTTAGTATCGATTTCCGTCATTATAGAAGCACGTTCCTTTTCCGTGCATTTTTCCTTCCTTGATTTGGCCTTTATAACGACCATTACCGTATTATTTTTCGCCTATTTCCAACTCCTTTTTTTGCGGACTGCCTTCGAAATACCCTTTGTTTTTCAATTTTTCGTTTTCCTCGCTTAACCGAATGATTTCCAAGTCTCTCTACAAACTTTCTTCCTCGTGTTTCCTCAGTCTTTACTCAATCTACTCTTCCTTTCTTTTCAAAATATAGTTTAAGTTCAACTCGACACTATTCTGCGGCAGTTAATTTTTTTCTTTGTAATCTATAATAAGTTTTTTCAGCGTTAAATTTGGAGTGACCCCTCTGTGTACTAATCTCTCTCCAGTCATGGGACTGAGATTACCCCTTTCCAGCCATTAAACGATGGCTTTCCGCTCATATGTAAAACCATCTGCCAGCATAACAGGGTCTTTCATGAGCTACTGTGTTATGGGACAGAAGAATTCGTCAGGAGCCTTCTCGAATTTTTCCATTTTTGTCCGTTTTGATACTTTTACTTATGAGTATTACCTAGTATTTATGGAACGAGATATTAATATTTATTGGGATCCGACCCTAATGATTAACTTTTCAATAACAAAATTTTTAACTTTTCAAAAAAAAAGAGAACAAATCAAGAAAAAAAATGTCCCAAAACTCTCCCTCACGATAACATCAGGAAAACCAATAATAAAAAGAGTAGGAATAACCGTCGGACCGTGAGCGTATGCAGTCATCTTTCGCACATTGGAAATATATCCACAAATAAACCATCCATCAACGTCATATCACCCTTAAATCGTACGCCTTTCTTTAAAATCGTCAAGCTTAGCTCTTGAAGAGACACTTCAACGACTGGCAATAAAATATATTGTAACATAAACGTTCCAATTATTTCAAAGCGCATGATTTTTATCATAACAAACTTTCATCGAAGGTTTTAAAAGGGATAATGATCTATAGTATTCGAAATCGGCAGTTCAAAGGTAGTCTGACCAAAATGTATGCGAGATATTTGATGCGTAAGTATTTCGATGTTGTCAAAGGGTATAAGATTGTTAAGGATGAACTTAAGAAAGAAAAATAGAGGAAAAGAAGAGATAGATAACTTTTGAAAAATTAAAGCTAAGCTAAATAATTGAGTTCCTCGCATAACAAATTCAGGGGTAATTAGCATTAGCTCAACAAATAGTTTTATTAAGAATCAGTCTCTAACCAAAAATAGGTAGACAGCGGGTAAAACTTGAAATAAGTTGTAAAAAAACTTTTTCCTAACCCTCCATTGTCGGGCAAAACCCTTCAAAGTTAGTTAACTAATAAAACATCGGGAAGAAATGAGCATTAACATTAAAATTTGGGAGATGTTTTAAACCCGAAGAACTAGTGTTAACAGCACACTCCGGTTTCGAAATCGGACTAAAGAATAGTAAAAACTCACTCTTAAACAATCTATCACCCGTAGATGCATGAGTAGTCGAATAAGAAAGGAGAAATTCAATCGTCCCAGAAACAAAAACTAGCAATATCACGTGCTCACCATCCGGTTTCTTCTCTCAACCAATCCCAAAGAAGTTTCCAAAGTAGCATGTCAAGACTTACCATGAAAAAGAGAGAATACGCAGTTATCACAGAAACAGTCGATTTACCAAAACTGAACTAGGAAGTCAATCGACATCCAATTCAAAAGATAAATTCAGAATAGGAAACGCACAACTCTGCGAGAAAATAATTTTAGGTCAGGAATTAGTAGGTGAAAGGTTTGATTAACGGTGATTTGTAGCTTGATTCAAATATAAAATAAGAGGAAAATTAGGGAAGGAAACAGATGTAATCCAGGGTTTAGTAGGAAGTGAGCAACCGTCGGAAATGTATCAAATAGGGTGTTATTCGATTGAAAGAATATGAGCTTGATGTCCTTTCATCACAGTAGTTTAGAAATGACTCTCAAGTTCGGAAATACTGCTAGTAGACATCCAAATACCTGAAAAAACTTAAGTGTACATGATATTTTCCTACTCTCCCCCTAATTTTTTTATCTGTATGCTGGAATTTCAAGAGTGGCTAATAGTCATGGATACTGAAGGTAAGGTTTCTAAAAAAATAATTTAAAAACTCGATCATAAACTTAAACCTACTGTAATTCCGCAGATTTGACTACTAAATCCTGTGAACAACCAGAACAAAAAATGATAATTTTTTAAAAATAACCAGAGAACTCTGTTCTTCACGGTAAATGCAAATACCTCTCAGAATATATTGATTAAGAGGTTTTAAATGTCAAAAACATGAAATAAAATGATAGTTGAAAAAATATTTTATTTTCCGATTTTATTTTTTTATTCGGATAATAGAGAATGCTCACATGAAAATTTCTAGTTGTTTCTGGTGCTTATTCAATGAAGAAAAGCACTTTTTTGACAGAATCACAAGCTTGCCATATCTAAATTAAGGAGTTTAATATTAACAATAAAAATAGAATGAGCCTTTGCTAACACAATAAAAAGCCCACTCATTTCTGCATCCACCCCAACTGCTGCTATTAATCACCGTCCGGCTGCAAACTCTGTATCTAGACTCACCACTCTCACCCCGAATCTCCAACTGTTTACAAGTCTGCTGCAAATGAATCCACCATTCTTACTTAGCAATCCCTGAATGAAATTATCCGTATCTTCAGCAAGGATCCCAATAACTCCAAACCAAACTGCATAGACTTGCAGTAGACTCTGCAGGGTTATTTCAATTTCGTGAGGAAATAACTTGTATCAATTTTAGACTCATTGTCCAAAAATGTGATCAATAATGTTGGATTCCCTCTGCTTTTTCAAAAAGGACAGTTTCTAACCTACAAAAGACTCAAACATAAAGATTACCAAAAAATACAGCCATACTAACTCAGAGAACTTGTCCGTCTTGCAGAGCAAAAGAAAAGACTTCAGTAACAGGATGGGAGTAAGAAAAATAAAGAAATCTAACACTAGGAACACGAAGCATACCTATCAGCAGTTTAAAAGGTTTCATTTCTTACGGGTGAGCTCTAAGATATAGTGTTTAAAAAAATTACCAGTCTGGAGGGGAAAATAAATTAAAAAAGTCAGAATCCATCAATTTCAAAAAGGGAGGAAAACTAAAAAATACCCTACCATTGTGAAAAATATAAGGAAATGAACCAGATAATCAACAAAATCAATTGTACAAGGTATGATCAAGTTCCTCTCCCATTGTCAGGACTCAACACAGACAGAACTTAGAAAAAAGTATCGTAGAATGCTAAACATGACTAGGATCCGAATGAGAAGAAGACTGGGAGAAGGACCTATGAGTCTAACCTTTAAAAGAAAAATGGATAAAAGGATAAATAGCTTTAATCTAAAGTGAAAGAAGAAAAAGAAAGAATTTCGAATTCGCCGGGAAAATACACGCTTCCTAACGATTCTCAAAGAATTTCGTCTATCTAAAAGAAAATAGATAACGTACCTACTATACTTCCCTAGCCTAAAAACAAAAAATCTTCACCCATTAAAAACATCCCTTCTAATCTAACCAGCCAACCTTCCCCACCAGTCCTAACAAATCAAAATTCTTCTTAATTTTCAAACAGAAAAAAACCAATAACAAAAGTTTAGTAAAGTCTCCCTCCTTAAACCGTTCTCAAATAAAAAGCAAAGGAACTCGACTCGGATGCTTTTAAACTTAGCATCAACATGAAATCTATCGAGAAATACAAACAGAAAACCAACTTTAACAAACCTCCTATCATCTAGATGGGCAATAGCCTCCCGGTTTAATTGTAATCTGGATTCCCAACTCGAACTTCACCAAATAAAAATCATATCGAAAGATTCCATCCTAGTATACCTCCAATAGAAGGTTCATTTAAGCTCCATAAAAACTAAGAAAATACTCCATCCCCCAAAAAAATTCAACAAAAGGCAGAAAATAGATGTTAATCTCCTTAATACTCAACAAAAATAAGTACACCCAACAATTAGAAAAGGAAACCTAGCATATTTGGGTAGGAATCCAGTTAAACTTTTAAATTCTAAAACCCAGAGTTTCTAAAGAAAAATAGAAGTAGCCAAAGTCCCTAGCCGGATTTTTCCCCTGATCGCAACGTGAAAAACTCTGACAAAGAAAAACCATAATACTCCTAGCTTAATCATACAATTCTTCCACGGTTCGACTCCATCTCCAGAATATCGGAGAAGAAATAATAATGTTTCCTCAAAAAACTACTCATGCCTATCAAAAACCCCATCTCCCTCAAAAAATAACTCAACTAGTGTCAATCCCCTATTATCCGTAATAAGATTCTTCGTGCCACATCGTTCTCATCCCCAAAAACCTCAAAAATACGATCAAAAACATCTAATCCTAATAAAACCTAGCAAGCTAAACTTTAATTAAGTTAGCAGAAGTCTGTTGATCTCCTATTAAAATCCCTATAGATGAAACCGGAGCAAGCCATCGTACATCTCTAGAAATCCCTCCATTAGTGTTCTTCTAACCTATCTTCAGCCTAGTATCTTTCATACCTCTATCTCTAAACTTAGCAGCCGAAAAGATGTCTATAACTTTGTACAGACTTCCTCGAAAAGCTGTAGCAATGCTCCACTCCAAACCTCGAGCAATCCACGTAACAAAACTACTCCCTATGCCTAACCCTGAACAACAACAAATCAGCATCTCTGAATAAACTCGGTCGATATTCCTAAGCCATCCTTCTGCTATAAAAGTGTCTGACCTACCATTAGCAGTAACATCTGTTCAAAAACCTTGCAGATGCATATTTCAGTATAGGAATCCTCTAGAAAGCAATTTACAACTACTAACGAGCAACCTAAGTATACGAATAATACGACGAGGCACATTTTAACCTTTCGGTATGTTTTTTCATCCAATAAAAATACCAAGATGCCAAGCTATCTGTTGAAAAAGCCTTGGATTATTCCCCTAATAATGTTGATTATCTAGAATTACAGAAGAATATCATGGAGAGAATCAGACGATGAAGCTGGGAGGGGGATATATATTTTTTCAACTCCCCTCCTCCCCCTTATCTTGAATGATTTTTTCTTCTGTAAATTCAAGTAATATTTTTCATACTTTTTTGTTTCTTGGAAATTATAATCATCTTAAAAAATTAAATACCCAATCTTCACAAATATCATTTTCTATTTGATCATTTACTCTTGTCGAAAAGTGGATTTTCGTATAAACCTTGAATATCCACACGATCTTCTACCTTCCATGTTAAACAAGCCTCTATGAATTTCTTTGACTCATTTGATATGACCACCTTGGGAGTACCATGTGGGACTGGATTCTCGGGATCTCCAGGAAATCTGACTTTCGTTGCCTTTAACACTATACCCTCATTCAGTATCCTGCTCTGACTCATTTTTTCTCCAAATGGTTTTTCTCCAAACAGCATTTCGTAATAAACTACTCCAATTGCCCATATATCAACCTTGGTGGTTATTTGTGCCTTCTCCTCAGTTACAAAACATTCCGGTGACAAATACCAATAAGTACCAACCCCTTGAGAAGTTAGTTCCAAAACTTCTTCCTTTGTAGTTTTACAGAGTCCAAAATCGGTTATTTTGATTTTTCCCTTATGAAACATTATATTCTGTGGTTTTAAATCGTAATGGATAACCTTATCTTGTAACTCGTGCAAGTATTTTATGGCTAGTACAACCTGCCTTATAATCATTTTGGCCTCTTTCTCGGGTAGTCTTTTGTGCTTTTTGAGATAGTATGATAGGTCTGGACCCTCGCAATATTCCAGTACGGTACAGAAAGATGTTGTGTCGATTTCTACCGTATCAAATAGTCTGACTATGTTAGGATGTATCAGCATCTTGTGTACTTTGTTCTCTCTTAGAGCATGCTTAATGTAATTCTACTTCGTAGACTAACTCCATGTGGAATTAAACTGATGCACCTTACAAGCCACCTATCTCAACTCTTCCATGTCAAAAGCTTTATAAACCTCAGAAAAGCCACCTTTCCCCAACAATCCCAACAATTGATATTGTTTAATACAAGGCCAATTAACAACTCCGCTCTGCTGATCTATTTTGCCATACCTTGACAGTTCCTCCTCATACAACAGTTTATATTCTTTGATATGCAGTATCTTCTATTCTTCTAATCTTTTCAGCACCTAGTTGTAATGAGTCTATTCTCTGCTCAAGAAATGCATTTGAGATGTTATTGTGTTCTTTTTCTACTAGTTCTACAACATAGCACCGTTGATCATGGATGATGATGACCGTCTGCTCTGGTTCTTTTTGTTTTTCTAGAGCTAGTCTTTCTATCGATTTATCCCCTACAGCCTCTCCTTGACCTCCCGGATTTCGGTCCCATCCACCCAGTAATCGTGTCCTTTCTTATAGGACAGATATTCTCCCAATCTGACCTTATTCCCGGCAACCTTCAACCTCAACTAATTCCTTTTGATTTTATGATACTTCATCACATACTACAGCATATCTTTTTTCACCTGATTCTTAAATGTACCAAAAGTATCATCTTTCATCTTTAGTTTCTATCTTAAGAATCGATTCTATTATTTTATTTTCTACATCTGTAATGTATTCTGATTTGGACTGTTTGTTATTCCGATGTTTGATGATGATATATCGATGTTGTTTTTTTGGTTTGTTGGGTAGGTTCCGTTCCCATGAAAACCGAAGGGTTGTAGGCTTTCTTGCTAGGGTCTGCCTTCTCTAATTTAATTATGTATGCTGTCGTTGGCTAACTGTCTTTTTTAGGACTTCTCCTCCTTCTCATCCTAATTGTTGGGTCTATTATTTTTCGCGCTTTTCTTTTTGGCGGTACCACCTTTTAGGTTAAAAAAATCCGTAATTTTCCTATTCTTAGCAATCATTTCCTAACTCAAGCCAGCTATCCACTATTCAGCGGGGGGTTAATCCTTATACTCTTCAACTCTGTCAGATTTCTTTTCCTTCTACCCAAAAATTTGATGTAACTTTCTCTGATTCATGTGTTTGGAGTCAGTACTCTTGATACTCTTTAAAGACTAATCGTTAATTGATTGACCAGGTTGTTGGTTGTTGTTATTGTTGTTGATTGGTTGGACTAGTCCGGATTGAGAGTTTTTGTTTAGTGATGTGGTTTGTTTACGCATTCGTGTCTATAGTTTACGTAATCTTTCGATTTCTTACATCTGACTCATTTTTTTTATTATTCAAAAATATGCAATTAATTTTTTAAATATGATTTTTCCTTTTTTTGGGATGAGAATGTTTATTTCCTTCTTAAAATTAATTAATTCTTTCTGATCAAAAAAACCTAGTGACAAAAAAAATTGATATCAAAAAAAATATTGAACCCCCTTAATCAAAATATCTTACCTTACTATAAAAAACTTTCATATTTTTCCTGCTTCATTTATCATATATATATATTTTCACATAATTACTTACTTATTTCATTATTTCTAAGAAGTACATAAAAAAAAACGTTTTTTTTATCTATGCAAGAAGAGCAACTACACTCTTACCAGAGTAAAATACAGACTGAAGAGCTACATTAATCTCTCACAAACAATCTCCAATCTAATCCTTGTCAGTCGTAAATCCTTACCCAGCGGAGTCAAACATTCTCAACCCTAGGAAAGCCAGAAGATGCAATAATAGATCTCTCCAAGGCAATATATCTCGACAAATCTGTAGTAAGCTATGTTTTAAGAGCCAATCTCTACACCCAGGTGGGAAAATACCAAAATGCTATTCGAGATTTTGAATTTGCAGCGGCAGGGGTTAATTAGAAGAAATAGTTCCAAAACTCCCGTAGTATCAGCTAGAAGCTGAACTAAATACAGCTATAATAAAGCACTAATTCCAATACAATTTCATAATCGTCCAAATCGTATTCCTATAAATAATCCTACCTCAGTGACTATATTTCTGAGGATATTGATCCAGAAATCGAAAATTTTCTATCCAAATCAATCGCAATCTAGCATCTCTCAGAACTCAAATAGATCTCTCATTAGTATTCCCTTGTAAAACCTCAGTTGCCCGAATAAAAACAGTAAAAAATATAGACCCTTTTTAAAAACCTACTTACTTGTCCTCAAAAGTAATAAAAATCATCGAAATATGAGTAGCAACTATAAAAGTATCAGTAGCTTTTAAAAATCCAACAAAACATGCTGGAAACTCAACAAAAACAAATCAATTTGCTTCAAGAAAAAATTAAATATGTGAGTGTCAACTATTAAAAGGTTTTTCACTAATAAATCTAGTTTTCGACTATGTCCACACAAAATAAGCAAAAGTGTAAGGTTTATTTCCATACTATCTGCTCTGAAATGGAAAAATACTACTTAGGTGCAAAAATTCTACAATAGTTCGAAACATAAAAGGTCTCATTTTCAGATCTTTAAGGCAAACCCCTTTCGAAAGGCACAGAAGTGATTCGGAAAGTTTTCCGAGCAATCGACCACTACTCTTAAAAAATGTAAAGAGTCTAATAAGTGATCCGATAGCTGCCAGTTCTTGGCACCATATTTAAAATCATCAAAACAACGAGCAAAGGTCTTTAATGGCTCAACGAAATCAACTAAAAAAACTAATGTCAAAATATCGTCCTAATGGCAGCCACCGTCACAACATTTTCCGAGCTATCCTCTAAATTAGCTTATCACCTCTATAAACACTATAAACTCCTCATTACAAGCACCCAAACCTAACACTACCGTCACTCTCAGTGGCAAAAAGTTCGCAAGTAGTATTCAAACATAAAAAAGAGGAGCATCGCTGGGAAAGTATTTTCTACTGATTTGCAAGATTAATAGTTTGGGTATGTGAAAGAGATTGGTGAAGTACATGCATCGATTGTTATGGTTGCGCATGGACATGGTAAATTTGGGAAAAAGAAGGATGAAGGGAAGGGAATCGTCCAAAATTAGGAGAAAAAACGTCAGGAAGACTAGTTCCCGATTAAGGATAGCACTCAGCGAGACGGATAATAGTAAGCATATCAAATTCATCTCCGGGAAGTCTATGAAACAATAGACACCATTGAATAGCGTCTTAGAATCAAGGAATAGATGCTGGACATAGACGTTTCTTAAAAGGCTGAATAAATCTCCAGATATCGGTGCATTATCTACTGAAATATCGAAAAGAACGGCACCCATCATTGTCATTGTCATTTCGTTTCTGTTTTTTTAGTTAAGGAAACACAATATTATTCATATTTCTTATAAATATAAAGAAGTAATTATCAAGCTCTCTAAAAACTAACTTTTTCACATTTTTCTTTGTGTTTCATGAAGAAAATTAAACTAGGCTTCTCGATTTCAGAACTCTTCAGACTAGCAGTTTATGCCACACCAGCGCTATTTAACCAATCATCACACTTGTAATCTCTATTACTAGTGTCTTTTTCATTTTTTGTTTTTAAGCCTTTTCCTTATCTATTCTGAGAGCTTTTCATCTGCTAAGTATTCTACCCATTGATCACTTTGCAGTCTTTGGACATTTTTGTACGATGTTTAACTGCCTTAAAAGGGGACGCCAATGACTGCAATGACTGCCTATCACTTTGACTTTGAAGCTCACCTATAGCTCTATTTAGATCATTTGAGTTTTCTTTCAAATTAAAAAGTGAAACTTCTCTTTACTAACAACTTTCGAGTATATTTTTTTGGTCTTGATATGTTTCAGGAAATTTATTTTTTGGAATCTTTGGAGAATAGACTTTATTTTACTTTTTATGAAATTTTTGAACCGCAGCATCACCAACTTTGAGACTAAGCATTTTATCTTAAAATTTACGGACTTCTCTCGCTCTGATTGTTTGCTGCTAACATCGAGTTTTCATAGCTCCAATATGGTTTTCCTGCTTTGCGCCACCTAGAAAGGTTTTCTCAGTCGTCCTTGCAACCTTATCGTCAATAGAAGAGGTTGTTTTTCGTATCATTTTTGGAGTTGCTCCATTTTTAATTGAAAACTCATATCCCAACTTTTCATCTGCTCTTTTGTCTAACTTCACTCTTAATTTCATTTTATTTTTTTCATTTCCAAATTTTTCTCTAAGTTTATCCTTTCTTCCGCTAGGACTGTAATTGCTGCTTTAAATCTCCATTTCTATACCCAAAGAATCCATTACTAAGCTGAGTGCCATTCCTCGAGGCTATTCTTCGTAATTTTTCAAGACATCGGATTCATTTCCAATTAGATCATCACTATATTTTTTAAACTTCGAAGAAAGGTGGCGAAGAGCATGTTCTCTTAAAAGAATGGTTAAAAATATTTTAAACTCATAGTCATCGTAAATTAGACAGGAAATGTTACCCTCTGCTATGTTTTTCTCGATTTTTGAAAGCAAATTCTGCATATTTGTCTTCTAGAACATCTTTTGAGAATGATATGGCGCAAATAATATACCGTGGTTAAGGTTATTTTTCGTATTATTTATACTTGAGTCATTTTCCTCACATTTTTACTTGTCCTATCCACTTTTTTTCACGCTTGAACCCAACACCGATGCGGAGCAAAAAATTTTATCTTCATATCGATCACAACTCCTAATTAGTTAATTATTTTCACCGGTCTATGCTCTCTTTTCTCCAAAATACCATAAGGCGGCGATAAAAATCAGTGAGTTTGCTTCTCTTTCCAAATGACAAGAAACTTATCCGATTTAGTTCGCTACTGACATAGTCATATGCTCTCCCCTCCGATATTTACTCTTACTCCGAGATATTAGAGTACTTGATTCACTTAGCTCACTCATTACCGATCTCCTAACATTTGCATTTTATGCACTCATTACCAAATTCTATAGAAATTATAAGGTTATTTTTTTACATATAGAAAAAAATAGGTGTTATGAAATGCTTACAATTTTATTAATTTCTTAAAAAATTACATGTTTCGTCTATTTATTGAACATTTTGACACTCTAATTCCCAAGGTCAAGTGTTTCCTTTTCTTGTTAACTATAGAACGGGCTAAGATCATATCATATCATAATTTCGGCTTTTCATTCCCAAAATACTTCATAAACCCTTCCACAGAATCATCCATATTCTCAACCCATTTCACCGGATGCATCTTTGACTCCATCCCCGTTTGTGATGACACATAAACATTATCCCTATAATATATAATATCATCCTTAAACCGATCCATAATACATTTCTCTGCTGCCACTATTGCACCATCTATATTTGGATGTCCATACTTTGACACTTCTTTCATGTGCTTTACCTGTTTTCCCACAAATTCAAACAATCTGAACCGATCTTTCTAACACTAATCTTCGTAGTCCAGCCATTCTTTCGTCTTTCTCAACATTTCCTCCCTAGATGGCATCTTCCTCCTCCCTAGTATCATGTCTCTCACAACATTACTCTGCATATCGTACATCAAAAAGCTAAATATCTGTTTCTGTGCTCCAATATAAAACAGTCTGGGATTTTCAACAAACACCACACTTTCATAAAGAGGCGGATAGAACCTCAGTCTTGTCCGAAGTTTCAACGGCTAATCCAAAAAGGGAAAATTATACCTATATCCAGTACATAATATTATACAATCCACTTTCCTCTCCTAATTTTCCTCCATAAACCTACAAACATTTCCCTCCTTAACCTCAGTAAAACCTTGTAAGATTTCAAAATTATCAGGCCAGGAATACATCAGTGGTTTGTTCCTCCAAGATAACACCACAGATTTTGCCTTATGTTTAAATAATTGTAGACCGACATCCTCGCAAGATGGTCCAGAACCTATGATCAATACTTTTTTGTCCTTGTAATCAGACCAACTTCTTATATTGCCTGCGTGGGTTATATCGCCTTTGAATTTGTCGAAACCCTTGAATTGTGGATAGTTTGGAACGCTAAAGTGACCTGATCCGACCACCGCATAGTCAAAATCCATGTTGAAATATCGGTCTTCCTGCAATTCATGCATTAATGCGTGAAATTTCTCTTATTTTTAGTTGTAAAGAACACTCCTAACTGCTGTTTTGAACTTAATTGTGTTCTTTATATCAGCTCTCTTGAATCTTTCATTCAGATACTCTCTCCAAACTGCTCTGGGCAAATAGGAGCTGACATTAATTCCCTTAAAATGCTCCATCCAATTATAGTCAGGAAACTAATTAATCTCCTTGCATAGGTTTGCCCACAGACCCTGATACATACTGTTTTGAATAGGATACCCATACTAGTCCTTACCGATTCTCCAACTGTAATTCCATTGGCCCAGCCAGTCCTCTTGCATTTCATAGCAATAAAGTTAAGCCAGTGGCTTTCCTTCGTTAGTTTCTTTTTAAAGTAGTTTGAATGACCTAAGAAAGGATAGTCCCGACGGACCGGCTCCTATAATTAATATCCTTGGTAAAGGATGGTTCTCCATTATAATATATGCAATTTTTAGTCAATCCCGATTTAATATGTTTTTTTATTTGTTTAAGAAATCATCCAAATCACTCGCATAAAATTTCGAT
>JAOWAT010318839.1:0-33779 GCA_028571025.1 Longipedia americana
GGCTCCAAAATAGTTTCAGATTCTATACACATGGTTTAATTAAGAAAAACGTTTACTGGTCTGACATCTCCCAGAACACGCTTTCTAGAATGTAACTTCTTAGCTGTGAAGACAAAAACAAACATTAAATACCACAACTCTCTTTCATTAAAATAATTCTCTTTTTCTCTTCTATTTTCCAACTCATCAGCCAGAATTCCCTCGCATCCTTAATAATGAGCCTAAATCTAAAAATATCGATACTTTTAATATGCCAGAACTGCCACAAATGGCTTACTCCTGAAATTAAAACTTATAGGGAAGGAGCAGATGAAGTTATTGATCCTTTTGAGTGTACTAGTTGATGCGTTTTTACCAGTTTAAGTAGGAACTTTTCATCGGAATTGATATTGTTGTTTATATATGGGAAAGGCTCGAACCTGAGATAGCCTAGAAAAATTTAGCGTTGGCGAATTTGGGATGGTTCACTATTCTTTCGGTGGAAATGACTTCGGAGTGTTGGATTCGTCCGGTTTTCTTTTCTGCACTGGTCTATCCGCCCATATGTATGTTAAGTAAGTATGGTATTATTTTTTAGGAATGAAATTATTCAATCTTACTTTCAAGAATACTTCGTGAACAAAAAAAAAAAAAAAGACGGATAAAAAAATCATGAATTAATTATTCAATTTTTTTACGTACAGTGAGTCAACTATCTTCAACTGTATCTATATTTAGACTTTTTGCTAGGAAATATGGACTCCTGTAAGAATTGCTCTTCGTTGTTTTTGATTCGTTGCCTTTGAGAGTTTTCGATGTGGTGACATCTTCTGTGCTAGGTGTTGATTCGAGCCTAGCGGAGTCTATGAAATCTTTTCGATGAAGCAATTCAGATCCTTGTACCTGATCGCTGATTTGACTTGACTTTAGGGAGCTTTAAACTAAGAATTTTTTGACAGCATAGGCTTAGAATCTCGTGAATGGTGAAGCTTCGCGTGCACTGTTTACTTTATCTTAATTTGTAGAATCATTAAGATATCGACTTCTCTGCTTTATTTCTAACTATTGAAATTGGGAAGAATTCATAGGTTTTGGGACCCTTGCTCCAGAAATGCTTTCAGAAATACTTGAGCTTCCTTTTCGTCTAGGGAAAGGATGAACTAATTTCGTGGGTTTAATATACTTCAAAAAAAATTTTTATTACTGTTATTACTTTTCAGTCTGTATTTCCTTCTAGTTTTAATCTGAAGCTCTAAGATCAGACTTTCCAATTTGGGAGCTGTTTATACTGTGGTTTTGGCTATTGTTTAAATAGCCAGTTAATTTGGGTTTATTCCGACTGGTACTTTTCTGTGTTTTTTATTTCGATCTTTTTCTTTAAATCGATCTACTGGTGGGCGTTTGCTTGGGTGCCTGAACAGAATAAGTGAACCCAAACAGAATTTCCCTGGGATCTGGAAAGTAATCAATCACCCGTCGTTTGTACTCGATGAACTAGAGCTATGGCTAGTGTTTGCTGAGGTCGATGGCCCAGCACATTTTGTTTAGTTAATCTTTCCGAATGGGGGATTTTAACTATTTTAAACATTCTAAAATATCATATTTCTGTTACTTTTGAAAACAGCTGGGTTCTAGAGGAGGGATTAGGGAAATTTGTTGAGACAAATCTGGGTTATGAAAGATTTACTCGACCAGTTGTAGGGGTTATGTTTAGCAGACTTATGGCTACTTATTTTATGATGTCGTTTCGATAAGTTAGGGAGCAAATGAGTTGGCCGGATATCTTGCGCAGAGCTGTGTTAGTGATGTTATACTAGTGTGGTCATCGTTGAGATTGGTGATGATTTTGAGTAAGTCGTTTTTGGAAAGAGAATTGAAAATGTCCTTTTGCCGTTGTTGGGATTCGGATATGTGGCTGAAATTATTGCGAGAAGTACTTGACCAGTTTTTTCATAGAATCTATCAGCATGAGTTTTTCCTAACGGGAGCTAGTTTTCATTAGTTATGAAGTTGTGGTTCTGATTTTCTATACGCTTATTACCTATTAATATTATTAAGGGCCGTCTCTTAGATTAATAAATTTAGATTTCCGAGCAGAATGCTTTTCTCATGCAGGGCGAAAACTTCGATGATTTGGGAACGGTGATAAGTTTTACCCACTGGTCGATTTGAACACCAAAACTTTCAGATTACTGGGGAAAATATTCAATTAATGTCTTCTGAACGTATGCTGTTACAGTAGCACAAAAACAACGGATTGGAAAACTCTTAACAAATATATTTTCACCCGCAGAGGAAGCAATAAATCTTGCACATAAAATAATTGTTCGTAATAACAAGCTTATAATTAATTTTAGTAGGTCTCATGCAAAGCAATTTACCCAATGAGAGTTCGCACTAATCGCGTAAAGTTTTACCAGTCTAGCGTAATAAATCCCCGTAGACGGACATTCCTCAACCATCGATGCGGAAAAATCAATAGTCGTCTAAAGATCAGCAGTTGAGCAATTAAAACAGGAAACTCAGACTGAACAACAGCAAACTCAGGAACGAGTTATATAAAATCAGCAGCAAACTGGATTAATAATTAGAAAAGAGGAAGGAGAAATCGCAGCAAAAAGTGTAAATTATCGAGAACATGTAATTGAAAAATGCGCATAAAAGGTACTAAATTTTGAAGAAGGAGCTGAATTCCTTGAAGAAAAAGAACCTGTCCACCAGCAACTCCGATTACAACAGCTTCAAGCACTCGATCTAATAGAAAAATAAGGAAACTTAGGAACTGAGGAATTAGATTAAAAGTCTCAAAAACATCAATAAGTTCCAAGAAAAGGGTTTGCTATAACTTGGAGCCAAGAACTATATGTCCTATATTCTAGAAAATTAAAAACTGAAAAACTAAAACAAAAAACTCATAATTAAGTTGGAGGAAAGCGAGCGAGTGGGTCGGCTGAACGATTTAGGTGCGAAGAATTAAAAAAGAGACAGGCATGCCAGTGTCAAACGAGCTTTAATTCATTAAGAGTAGTTCAGTAAGAGGGTTAATCACGATGTAAGACTGCTGAAGACTGCACAGGAGAGAGAAAGTCAAAAAGTAAAACAGCTATCGTATTAAAAAAATCGGCAAAGCTAGATCATCCAAAATTTAAAAATGCAAGTCGCTGATCGTGACAAAGAAATAGAGCACTTGAAGGAAACCATAACTAACCTTCGGAAAATTATGGGAACCGCGGGTAGAACAAAGAAATATGAATCTCATAAAAGGCTATTCACCGAAAGCGAAACTGTGTAGGGTAGATTGTCGATAAACTACTAGGAAAAGAATAATAAGAATATGAAATCCTCGCATCACTCCCGTAACAGAACAGAAGTCGAATCTCCGGTGTCTTCGCAGAATATAAAATAAGTGCTGACCAAATACCCACGTATATAGGAACGAGGCTAGAAAAGCTAGTTAAGTGTAAAATGGAATCACCATTCTTTCGGGAGCAAGCTTAAATAAATAAGAATACTTCCCCATAAAAATGGACATGTAAAAGAGATACATGCAAGATATCAGAAGGGTTAGCCATCTAAAATTCAGGGAGAGTACTCTTCATTTGTGTGTGAGGAGTTTAATGAATTCATAAAGTATATTAGTGGAGGGTTTAAATGCGGACTACTCCAGTATTTGGTGGTAACTACGAACCAGAAGAGAGTGAATAAATTCTGCAGGTATGATATCGAGGAGGAGTGTAGTAAATTTACGTTCAATATCCGGGATAACGAGTATCCTTGTGCCTTATTCGGAGAGAATGTGCAAGACGGGGTTATTAGACTGGGATGTTTTATTTAGAGGTTGAATTAAGATAAAAAATGATATCTTTGAGTTTCGTTTTATCTGTTCAATTGATATGCAGAGAAAATAAGGAATGAACAAAGTAAACCAAATGCCAAAAGCTACTCAAAAAACAGTTTTTTCTTCTAAATGACAAAATTATTAGTATTACTTCAGTACTATTATATCTGCTAATTCATCTCCCATGGTTCTATACTGTCATTTTCACGCTCCTCTTGAACTAGACTGAACTGGGAGATGCTCTTTTGTTTTTTCTTAGAAATGGAGTTTTTGTATTGATGTGTAGACTGTTAGCTACTTCTCCTCTGCTTGAGTTGAGATTCCCTCTATATGAAAAGAGGAATTCCTTTTACAGTATTATTTTCAACTAATTAATCGAGGAGTTAGTCCATTTCATGAATTTTCATTTTTGAGTAAGAATAGATATCTTTTGCTAGTAAAATACTGGAGGCAGGAGATCCCTTAGAGTTTTTATTAGCTGAGAAACCTCCGTGGATGTTATATATTTTTGGGCTCTTGTATTTATCGTTGAAAGTTTTTGTTAATTTCCATGCATTCTTTTTGGCGTTACTTATTTTTTGACAGTCGATGGTCGAGTATTGCTGACTTTATTTCTTTTAGCAATTTGTATCAATGTTTGATGTATATGATTTTTCAATCGAAAAGCTAAGATTCCTTTTGTTTTTGGAGGTCTGCCTGGTAATATATGACCTAACAGCGTGAGCAGGATCCTCACCCACAACAATGCTATCTGCAAGTTTTGTTTAGACATTATGGTCACAACTGTAATCGAGCGTTTTGTATGAGATATTATCCCTGTTTTATTTCCGTATGTTAAAGCAATGCAGATGGTCATCGAGACTTTTCCCATTGACTGAGATTTTAGTCATTTTGAGTGAAGGTGGTATTTTCGGAGTGACACCCTTTATATTTTAGACAGGTCTAGGGACAAAAGAGGATTAAATTGTGTGATCTGTTTTTCTATGTTGTCGAAGTTGATATTGTTTTTTGTTTTTTCTGCTTGGGTAGGGTTTTAATGTTTACATTATTGTGTTTTTTAGTAAGCGGGTTATAATTATTATCAGATATCTTCATGCGAGTAGATTTTGGGAAAAACTCAAAGTTTAATAAAAACAAAGTATTTTTGGTAGTTTAAGTGACAAATCAACTGGGATTATTAGCATTTTGATTACTTTTCTTGTTCTCGTTTTACTGGTCTGACAATATATTTTTTGGAGACTAATTCGAACTATTTTATTCTTATGTCGGTTTTTCGTTGTTCTATCGGATTTATTTAAGTGCTTTTTACGGTTTATTCTGCTCTTATTAAAGTTTGTTTAAGGTTTCGTTAATTTATGAGACGGTGGGCTTATGATTTTCGGATTAGTTTTCGAAAAGGTATTTTTGGTGATCTTATTCCGTTATTTACAAATTGAACTATTATACAGATTACTCTTAGACCTGGTCTTACATTGACGAGGAACTTTCAGACTAATCTGGAAAATCGAAGTCATCCATATTAAGCTCTTTTCCCTTTTACCCTTTGAGAAAATTGTCGAATTTTTTGAGTATGTCTTCCTTTTGGAACATTATTTCACAGCGATATTATTTTCTAGGTTTGAACCCCCCGAGGCTGTTCTCGTGATTGATATGATCTGCTTCTGTGTAATGGTGGAGGAGTTCTTGCCATTTTTACGCTGAATAAAGAAAACAGTACTAATTAGTGCTTCATTCAAAACCGGATTTTTGGAGCGAAGTTACATCAGTTTGTTGGCAATTTTTAGGCAATGTCCGTGGTAGCCGTGGTTGTTTTTCTGTTAGGGAGCTTACTTGAGACATTTGTATAGACAGTCGTCATCTAGAAGCTGGTATATCTATGAAGAAGTACGTTAATGACCGCATTGTTGATTGGTGAGTCGATAACCGTATCAAGAATAGAAAAAACGATTTTGACAATTTAATTGTGCACTATATTGTTGAAAGGGTATTTTTTGAAGAGAAGAAAAAGTTTTGGACTAAATTTCAAGTTTTCGGATGGGATCGATTAACAGAGATTAACAATGTTTGTTGTAAATGCGTGGGAGATACACTATAGAATCCTCATTTTTTGGGGAGAAAACTTCGCCCCTTTTTTGCTAATTTACGTCTCTTCCTAAACACTGTTATTGGTAGGGTTTCTGATAGAATCTCCGATATCTGGCTCGTCGAGGAGTTTCGCTAAACCTTTCAAGACAAGTTAGTCAAGAACTCGTTCGAAGGAGATTAGCTTGTCGGGTCTGTCTTTATTCGGTGGTTTGATATTCTTAAGGTATGCATAGAGAACAGTTCCGCTGGCACTCCCACTCGATAGGCTTTCATTGAGCGTGATTTGGACAAGTTTTTTGAAAAAATCCAGGTTGAAAATATCTAAAAGGTTCTTCTTTACAAAACTGTCGATTTACTCGGACTTGTTCTGATCGAGATCCTTGTTGGCTTTGAGGATGTTGATGTGGTTGTCGGATATCTTGACAAGGACCTATGTCAGTGTGGATCCGACTTCGGTCAGAATGTGCAGGTTGGTATCTATGGACATTGCGTTGACCATCACCCATATCATCTCTTATTTCTACTTGAAGTAAAAGTGCTACTAACCCGAGGTGACCAGGATTTTTATCACCAGCTAGCTGACTGATCTGGACTCGATGTGCTTAAGAATTTGAATGCAGACAGGGGATGGCTTTTTGAAGAAAGATGATTGGTAGCTGAAGAATTTTTACAAAAACTGCTGTTAGAACGAGGAGTACTTATGACGGCCTTTTGGACAGGAGACCGCAGCTTACCCTGCTGACGTATCCTGCTAAAGTGTAGTTAACTTATCCGTAAAAGTAGTCAAGAAGCTAGTCAATTAGGGGAGGGACTTCTTTTTTAATCGTTTTTTTAATTGTTTACTTCACTTTGACCTTCTTACGCGGCTCACAGTCCGGAAAGTCGTCGGGAGTTACAACTGGAAGACTTTACTATTGCTAACAGGTGGGTATCGGTTTTATTTATTGTATGCTCTCTTAGCGATCATCTTACTCAGTAATGACTTCTTTTGCGACCTCATTGTCTTAAGTTTCATTCTATAGAACTTATGATTTTTGCGCTTGAAATGATTGCTGAACAGCTTTTCGGTCTTAGGATTGGCCTTGCTTGGTGATTTAATTGTTATTGACTGGAAAATCCCTGTCGGGTTAAAATTTTTCGATAATTTAAGTAGGCTAAATGGAACTTCTGAAAGAAGTTTCCGATTTTAAGCTACTTTCTTCTTATTTTTCAATTTCGACTTACTCAATTACAGTTTATTCAATAATTAAGGGCTGATCCGGGAGGAAAAAACCTAGCATTTTATCGCTGTCAATACTGAGTACTTCCGCAGCATTGAATGGATACCTAGGGATAAGTGAAAAATGGTTACTGATAACTGCGTTTTCGCTAGTTTTACGGTCCAACTACACAGACATACTATAGGAGTTGTCTGTATTTGTCGTATTTCATGCTACTGTTAGTGGGAGAGATTACTATTCCATGAGTTAGGAGTTATTTGTCCTATATTAGCTGAGGAAGCAGTCCTCGTCGAGAAGACGGTCAAGGTTGGTCGTTGGGTCTTATAAAAGGTCAGCAAGGTGGGAAGAGTTCGGATTACGAAACTGTTGGAAGATGGAAGCGAAGCTTGCCATATTTGAATGGTATCAAACTTTTATGTTTCTATATAAATTATGGATAATATCGGTTAAACAGGATTAATTTTGATGAACGATCCAAAATATGAGATAAAAAAGGCGAGGGACCGATGGAATAACATTCACCAGATAAATATTTTTAGACATACATAAAGATTGTCAATAATCACAGTAATTCAGCATCCAGAAACATAAAGTGGAAGAGCGTAAACTTCTCTGAGATCATTCTTTCTGACAAACGATTTAAAGTCTTCTTCGTCTTTTAAGTTGTGGATCCTTTCGTCGTGGGGATTTTTGAATCTGAAGTTAGTGTTTTCGCTCATTCCTAAATTTTGTCGCAAAAAGTTCTGTACGTCTCCAACTGTTTCCATGAACCCATTTTTTGTCAGATCGAAAGAAAATCTTTTTGTGATGTCTTATGATCGATTTATTATGCATATTTGTATTGTTGTAGGTTTCTCTAGACCCCATCCACCAACTGGCGAAATTTTATTGGCTTTCTCGTTAGCTCCAGGCACAAGATAGAACCTACGTCTTTTATTTGAATTGAACTGACTGAGCCTCAGTTTTTTGTAGCAAAAAGATCCTTCAGTTTTATTGAGTCTGATTTAAGTTGATTAGGGTACGATTTGAGGCATTATTTTTCCTTTCCGCTTGAACGCTTGTTCTATGATGTTTCTCTAATGAGTGTTGCTCGTTGATAAAAGTTTCAACAATTATTCTAAAGAGGTTATCTATGGTACAGATAGCTAGACGTCAACGCCATCATGGACGACCTCGAAGTATTTATTTTATGCTCTATCCATTCCGATAAAGTTGGTACTAAGGTTGAAGTGCTTTCAAATAAGTATTACACCTATTGTATTATATATTTAATTTCTTTGACCCTCAGGAAACAGTCTCAAAACCAATATTGAACAGTCCTCAACAAATAATTAAATCTCTTATTATTCTTCATTTGATCGCTTTCCAAATATTCATTTTCGTGAAATCGAAGATACTGGACAACAGTTGAGGAATTTAACCAACTAGCCAGGTTTTTCAATCCTACAAACTCCAAAAAGTTAACTTATAGATGGAATTTCAGAGAAAAATCAGGGTGTCTATTCGTTGGACACTTGCTTAACGCTTCTGAACGGTGAGGATGCGTTACCTTCGATTTCTTGAAGAGATTAAACGTCCTTTGGATTGGAACTTTTGTCTTAATTGTCATGTTCTTGGTTTTTCGGATATCCTGAATCATAGGGTGAAAATTTATTGATTCGGTATTGATCGCTGTCCGGGAGTTTGCTGTTAGTTTTTCGGAGCTATTATTTACTATTGCTGTTACTGTTTTTTATATTATTGGTTTACGTGGTAATTTTTTTTGTGAATGGTAATTGCTCGATGATCGAATTGACTGTTGTGGAGTTGCGGATTACTTACTTGATGGTTTGAACCTAGTTTGGAGCTGGAACTGATTGAAATTTGTTGATGTAGCTTCCACTATTGAATTGCTATGCTTGGGAGATTGTGGGCGTGATATTTTAACCGTGACTGTTTCTACTTTGACTATGGTCATCTGATACTACTGTTAAGACGTAATATACTGTTGGCAGCCGGGTTGATAATTTTCTGACTGGACTGATAGATCTGGACATTTCTATTCATTTGTATTCCGTTTTGGACTCCCGTTTGATGGCTGTTTAGTTTTTGGTTTGTCTGGAGTTACTTGCGGATGAGGGTTTCTTCGGGAACGTACAAGATCTGTCTGAGATAATTTCAAGGAGTTTTACTGTTCTATAGGGATGTATTGAACATTGTATTTGACTTTCTATTCTGGGACGTAGTCAACGACAGTCTATTCTATCTCTTTGAGGTTGTAGTCTGTGATATGTTCGATTGCATAGTAGTCAGTTGTTGTTTTCTAGACGGGAACGTATATGATATCTACAACCTCACGAGGTTCATATTCATAGGTTTTTTTAAAATATGGAATGTACTCTATTCTTGACTGGGTTTACCTGGGTATTGGATGGGCATCTTGATATGATTGTTCGATCATGCCTGTTGCTTTTTGCTGTTGGTATTATTATGCTGTTAGTTTTTGACTGACTGGCTGGTTTCGATATTGAGGACTGAGGAAACCACCTCTATTATGCCGATCGTAGTTAGAATGGTGGCGATAGTTCCATTGATTTCTATGGGATTCTTCGCCACCTATTTGGACATAACTTGAGGAGTTTTAGCTTTGTTTGGGGTAGTAAACGGGCTTATCCAGGATATTTTGGATTTATGACCAGGTTTATGATTTTTGCTAGGTTTGACGGTAAGCAGGTGGACGATTTCTCAGCGGAATTTTACTGAAAAATTGTTAGTTACCAGGAACAGAATAAACATTGAGTGGAAGGCCCGATGGAAACTATCCATATTTTGTAGGTCTTGGATAAATATTGAAGGGCTGATGTGGTTGAGAGTTGAATGCCAATTAAGACATGGCTCTGATTTTAGGTGATCTCGACGGGGAGATACGTGGTTGCTGATGGTTATTGATAGGAATAGTAGCGTTAGTTTGGTAGGATCTGAGGTTAGAGAGATAGTTACTCCGGTCTGATTCTGCGAGTGGGTTGTTGTTTGTATGAATAGGTTTACATAGTGGGATTTTAAGTGAAAATTATGTATAATCGATCGGTTAAGTAGGTTGGATTGATCGTTAAGGAATATAATTTTTTTAAAAAATAATTGAGTTTTATTGGTGTGTGTTGAATCGTAATTATTGCGAATTGAAATATGGGATTATATTTTGACTGCTTCATATTTTATTTGACTACTTTACAAGGATTTGGGATTTACTGTGTCCGATGAAACTCACATCAGTATTCTTTATTGCACTGCTCCTCAGTATGCTCATCCTAACTGAGGCGAAGAAGAAATATGAGGAGAGAGAGAAATACGGAAAGGGAAAACATGAAAAGGACAAATATGAGGAGCGAGAGCAATACGGAAAGGGAAAATATGAAAAGGACAAATATGAGGAGCGAGAGCAATACGGAAAGGGAAAATATGAAAAGGACAAATATGAGGAGAGAGAGAAATACGGAAAGGGAAAATATGAAACAACTAAAAGTAAAACAGAGTTAACCTAAGCGTAGCTTCAAAAGCAAGCAGCAAGAGAAGAAAAAAGAGAATTGGCCCAGATAAAAAAAGAAGCCAAAAAAACATAAGAAATAAAAGTCATGGAAAGAGAACTATACAAAAACGATAAAATTCTTGATTTAATGAAAAAAATAGAAGAAATAGAAGCTCAGATCGACTCAGAAATCGAAAACGCAAAGAACCAAACTGCGAGCAGCATACTTTTCAGTAACTTCATTGAGAAAGAGGAGAATAAGACCGCTTACCAGGCAAGGAAAAAAGAAAGAAGAGAGAAGAGGGCTTAACAGACAGCTTACTCTGATTCAAGGGGAAAGTTCGCACAGTACCTTAGAAACAACACCTAATTGCTGAAAATGGCGAGTGCAAGATACGCGGAGTTGTCTGCTACTCAAGAAACGACCCTTCCTGGCGGAAAGATGAAGGGAATGCCATTTGAGGTTGATCTAGCTATTGAAAGCAATAATTATAAGGTCAGTGCTTACTATAAGCCATGGAAAAACACCATCAAAATTGATGACGTCGAGGAATTAGCCTCGAAGACTGCGGAAGCCAATGCGATTAAGAATAAAAAGCCAGAATTAGTCGAAGCTCAATCATGATCGATAATTCCCTCCTTGAATAAACTTATTCACTTTGAATCGTCGTAAAAATGGCGTGAGTTTTTGTTTTTCCCACTATTAAGACAACGTCTGTAGCTAAAAGAATTGATACAACTGCTCTCTTCCCATTTTTGTTACCACAATAACTGCGGTTCTTGCTTTTACCGCGTTCCTTACAATATTCGCAATTGTAAACCGAATTCAGTTTGATAATCGCCCTTGCTACCCGGGAAACATAAACATCGATAGAAACACCTGCGCATATATATCATGCATGCATTGAAGATGTAGAAATCGATGGAATGATGGGAGAATGTTTAATGAAATATGCGTAGAAGAGGGTTTGTATTCTTTTGGATAATTGCAAACTGTGAAGTAGCCAGAAAGAACTTCAGAGACAATGATAGTGAGACAATGATAGTACTGGAAATTTGTTGTTGGATCAGAACTTGACAATTGTGAATTGGGTTCAATCTAAATCAATGTTCTGTATTAATGTTACTAGAAATCCAAATCCAGAATAAAAGTTAAGCTCGTGATGGAAAAAAGGGAAGTTTGCTCGAATATTCGTACAATTTTTGTATGATCAGATGCTAGTTTATTGGACTCTAGGTTATTTACTCACTGAAAACCGTGATTTATATTTTTTTTAATCTCGCCCGAAAAGCATACCCTGCATATATTAGTATGAATTCATGAATTTGAGGAAAATATATGAATGGTAAAGTTATAGATTCCTAAGTTCTCTCTGAAAAATTTGCCAGTCCCGCCTTTTGCCTCAAGCATCCATTTTTTCTACGTAAAGCTAAGTTGCAGTTTTTCCTAGAATGTTATCAGTATCTGAAGCAGATTGAAGCCAGTCTTGCATTATTTGAATTTGATTTTCAAGACCCTGACATTTGCTGAATATCTATTTTTTGATGGCCTATACTCTAGTGATTTCAGTGTTCAGATTTCTAAACTCAAAGAACGAAATACTCGATTAATGCGACGTTTTTGCCGTATTAGCGACTACTGTTACTTAACTGACTACTGGAATGCTAGTCAAGTTGGATGAGTTGTTACTGGATATTTTAGTTGCTGGATAGAAATAAGAGTACTTTTAAATGGTGTTTGCCAACTTTTCTTTGAGCTTTTAACATTATTCAGTGTTTTCTTGGAAGATTTACTGGAGTTCAGTGATGCTCTCTTATTGCTCCATGAATTATCTTTAAAGTTAATCTATGTCTTGCTGGATGCTGTCGAGTTATTTCTACAGCGAAAGCTACTTTCTTTGCTATTTCTTTAGGTTTCTAACGAGTCTGTCGAGCTTTTTCTTTAGAACCTAGTTTTTAGCTTCAGCGTTTATCTAAATTGAGCTTTATTCCAGACTGGGAAAGGATGCTTGGCTAATAAAATTGTGAGAGATGGCAGCTTTAGCCTATGGACGCTGTTAGAAGATGATGTTGTCCTGGGATTTAACGTTCGTTAATTTGCGTTTATGATGGTTGGTGTGCAGGAACTAGACAACTTAGGCATTGTTATAGTCTGTATTTGAGGGGAACTGATCTTCAGATATTTTGTTAGTTGAGGAAAGATCGTATATCGGATATTTTTCTAGACTTTTATATTAGATTTTATGACTGGCGACGCTTCTTCCAGTTGATTAGAAGACTTCGGGCTAGTTGTGACGGAAGGTAAGGAACTCGGTTTCAGATGAGAGTTCAACGAAATTATTTCTTTTTCCTTAGAATTTCATGTTTTATATTTTTAATTGCCAGCATGGTGTATCAAGTGTATAAGCAGGAAAATCGAGGGTATTATAGAAAAATAAGGGGTAATATTGCAGCTGAAATAATCTAAATCGAGTATAACGATGGAATCGAGTTACGGGTGTCAAACTCGGATGCAGTATTATTTTTTAATGAGTTTATGGGTGTTTTTGATAAAAATAATAAAAAGCTCATCGAGGATTTACAAATAAAAATAACCATCGTCAGATTAAAATCATTATTTAGAAAAATGAGAACTCCAAGTTAGAACCATCCTGACAAAGTACAGGCGATCAGAGACAAATACAACGTCAATTTCGATGGAAGAACACGACCATTGTCTCATTACGATTTATCTCCTTCGAAACGTCGAGATGTTGGAAAACTATCATACATTGTGGATCAAGAACGTGTGAGTCAGCAATATTGTCACGAAAGAGTTGATGCCAAAAGATATCTCGGAGGAACGTCATCGTCGAGGATGGTCGGATAATTGTCCTCCAAAAGAGCTAATAAGGACAAAGAAATCGAAAAAATCAGGGAAGAGTATGCCGCCAGTCGGAAGAAAGTTATCGATTAATTTGCAAAGGACCATTTGAGAGTTGGGAGTACACATGACGTGCTTCCCAGCAAGATAATCGGCATTGATCACAAGGAGTATAGACCATCAACTTCTATTGGAAAACTCAATTACGGGGGCGGACTGGATGCATATCCGAAGGACCACTTGAAAGATTATAAAAAAGAACTTTATCATGGTTTCGGGGGGAAAGAGCTGCCTAGTAGCATTGTCAATCACGAATTGACCACCAATTACCCCAAGGCACTAGAAAAAGCCTATGAATTCGGAAAGAGCATCGAGCACAAGTACCCTGAGTCGGCAGTAAATAATCCGGAGGGCAGATATGCTCCAATGAACTACGATTGCAAGAGATAATTTGGGAAAGAACACAATGCTTTGGATCACAGATTAAGTTTTGGCAAGACTTCCTCACCTGAAAAGAAATCTGTCGGAAAATACTCTTAACTGGCTAAATACTACGAAAACTCATCGCCAATAAAAAGAGTTCACGACTACCACGATTTGGAATCAAAGTTCTAGAGCGGAATGAGCAGTAGTTTGGGAAAGTATGATTCAACAAGATTCGAGGCTGAGAACCAGATGAAGAGGCAGAAAGTTGGAAACTTCGGGTTCATTGATCGTAATTATGCTGACAGCCCCACGAAGCATAAAAGAACTCACTACGAAATAGGACATCTCGACAGAATGAGAAGCAGGATTCAGAATGTACTGGATGGGGAAAGATACAGAGCCTGAAATCGTTTATACTGCTTCTTTTATTTTTACTCAAATCTGATCAGCCGAAACCCCTAGAAACAATTTATCACTCACCAAATAATGCCAACGCCACTTAATTAAACCAAATTTATATCGAATGAACAGATAATAAAACTAATTTCCGCGGAAATCAAAACTAGATAGCTTATTAATAAGAATCTGTCCTATGAGACACCCTCAAAAAGAAGTTTTTCGGTAGTATTGCTTCAATTCAAAAAATTATCTTTTTTCTTGCTACCAATTAGATCTGTCTTCTTAGAATTAGTCAAGGAGGTTGTCAAAAATCTACTGCATTTTACGAACTCTGTAACCAAGTTCTTTCACTTATTTTTCGTTATGTGATCCAGAGTAGTGCAGCTTGCTTCGGAGACTTTATTTTTCGAGATCTTTGATAGATATTCTTTGATTTAGTGCTTAGACTTCTTAATTTAGGAAGTTGATTTCCTGGGACTGCTCGTAATTTTCCCTTTCCATTTCTTTGAGGGAGAAGTAAGATTTTTAAATAATTTTTTTTAGCCTTGTTCTTTCAGACTCAAGTTTGGCGAGAATCGGTACAGCGTCGATATCGGCGGATAATTCGGTGCCGTTTTGTTTGACGTAGATTTTATACCACTTAAGTTCACTTTTCAAGTGCTAGTTTTATTAGCATAGAATTTCGTTTTATCTCTTGAGTCTGGTGAGCTCAATTTTCTGCTCATTGAGAGTGAAGGGTTTTATTCTAGAAAATTCCAATGTTCCTTCAGTTTGAGTACTTTCCCTCATTTGGAATGAGGTGTCTCCGGTTTAAAATTTGCTGATTGTAAGGTTTTTATGGAGAGTTCGGGACTGGTTAAGAGTTTTTTGCCTGATTATGTCCTGCATTGCTGGCATAGATAAATAATTGTTAGCGGAAGTGGAATGTAAAATTATTCTTAAAAAGATAAACAGAAATCATTTGAATTTTAGAATTTTCGTTGTTAAAAGCTATCCTTGATTTGAAAAATTATTAAATGCAACGGGGACAGTGCAAATTATTCATCAGTTTTTTGATGAGCGGGAGTAAAAAATAGTTCGATAACTGGGAAAATTGATTTCCAGTGAGAAAGAAATCTGTTTCGAAAAATATCACAAAAAACATTGGTTTGGTAATTTTATTGTGGGAACAGGAGTGTTTGTAGAAATTGGATTATAAAAATATTTAACTAAAAGATGCAAAATAATATTTATCAGATCCAGTTTAAGAAAGGTAGTTTGAAAAATAATTGAAGAAGTTCCAAATTTCAACGTTCGGAAGGTTATGAGAAGACCGAAGAATTCGGAAGATAACATTTTTACTCCTGAAATCGGGCATGAGAAAGTGAAGGAGTTCGGAAGCTACAGCAGTAAATCATATGTTGACTAAGATGGGAAGAAATAGAAAGCAACTAGAGACTACGACTACGTTGTCGACAACAATAATTTCGAGCAGGATGCAATGATTGTCAATTCCAAAATTTATCAGGACATGAAAACTGCGGTTCAGCAAACCAAGAAAAAGAACAGCTAATAGGCGCTTTCCATGAAAAAAGTACTGTCCCATCAATTAAATTCAGTAAATTAGCAAAAACCGCCAATAAAAATAGGACTCACTCGCCGAGCATCACCAGATTCAGGCCGAAAAATAAAAATGTCTCAACACTATCAAGCTCATGAGAGAGAGACTCATGACTCTGCGGGAGAACAATCAGAAATACCACGAAATGGCTCAGAATAGAATGTCGAGCGAAACGGAATACCTCACGAATTTGATTATGTCGATGAGATTTCAGGCGGAGTATGAACATAATGTCGATCCCGATCAGATGACCTACGAGGAGCTATTGGAACTATAAGAAAAAATTGGCTCCGTAAGTCGAGGGATAACCAATGCTCAGGTTCAGCGACTGGAAAAACTTAAAAAATAGGTGAAAAAAGACAAAACGTAAAATAGCCACAAATCTTAGGAAGAAATGTAATTTTACGCTTATGTAGGTGTACAGTCTGCTTTTCCGGATATGAAGAGGGAGAATTCAAGGCAAGGATTAGCTGTGGACATTAATTTCATTATGACTGCTTGAAATCTTGGTTGGAAAAGGAAAAAGTATGTCCAGTGTGTAAACAGGAGATTAAATTTGAAGAATGAAAGACGTTTCAATGAATGATGGTTATAAATATCGGCTACTAGTGAATCATAATGGATTCAGAGGAAATTTAAGATAATATACATTTTATATTCAAACCGATCAATTATCTCATGAAAAGTGCGACGATGCAATAGAACTTGAAATCACATGGTTCTGACGCATATCAGCCAATAAATGACGGAGATTAGCACATTAGATATGCAATAAGAAATCATCCGATGACGCAGTTGGCAGCTCCTGACATGTTGGATAGGGAAAGAAATTCAATGGTTGATATTTTGTGTTCGATATTGTACACTTCGCTCCCGTTGATCTTGTCACTGTAGTTTAATAGTTTCACGTCTTTGGTGAATATTTTTTTGATTGGTAATTTTACGACTGATCCAGGCAACCACGAAAGTGCAAATCATTTAGCTGCCATTGGGATGGGGACTCTCATTGCGAACATATTTGGATTCATGGTAATTTAAAACATAAGCGTGGGCTTTTCAGTCTTATGTTCGTATTTCGGGAAGAAGCAACAGCAGTAAATTGGTTTTCTTTATCAAAAAACACTGGGAATAAATTTCTTCCTCTGCATTCTGATCACTCCGGTGCTTTATCTGAGTTAGAAGGCACTGCTATTGCTTGGATTCAGTAAGACAATCGCTATATTTTAGACTAGCAGATAACAAAACTCGCCGGAGAGTACATGTGGGCATTAATTCCTTCGTTTTACTTGTACAGTTTTTTCGATACGACTCGAAATTATCTGCAGTCACAGCAGATCATATACCCTCCACTGGTAATAAGCTCGATATCGGCTTTGATTCACTGTGTTACGGCGTATTTGTTCATATACAGACTGGAGCTGGGTTTGATGGGAGCAGCTTGGGCAAGGAATATAACGGAAGCACTCAATTCATTTGTTCTTTATCTGTATATTATAAAGTATGAGCCGACAAAGGATTCCTGGATAGAGTGGGATATCAAAGCAACTAATAATATTCATGGCTTTTTGAAGTTGGTATTTAGCCATGAGGTATTTTTGTATTTCTAAATGGTTACATTTCAGATTTTGGGCATCTTGGCGTGCATTCTAAACGATGCGCATTAAATTAATGCGCACATTGTGCTATCGAATAGTATATCGGTGTTGTACTTTGTTTACACTGGTATTTCGTACTGCTTGGACAAGACTGTCAGCAACAGTATATAGGAAAGCGATGTAAAGTCTGGAAAGAAGAAGATATCTATCGGCATTTTTTTGGTTCTATTAGTATCCGGGGTAGCTGTATTAAACATCATAACACATCGGTAAGGCTTTATTTATCTGTTTCATAAGAGCTCATAGACTGCTCAATTTATGAGTGGGACTTTGTTTATTTTTTTGATTGTGATTGTGGGGTAGGGTCTGCATAATGTGTTATTAGGGATAGTGAAGACTTTGCAGGAAAGATCTGCTTGGAAAAGGTGTGTGCTGTCTTCTTATTTGATTGGGTTGGGGAGTGCATCTTTTTTGGTATTGGAGATGGGCTGGGGATTGGCGGGTATTTGGGTTGGTTGGCTGTTGGGACTTGGAGTTTGTTTGCTGATTGAGTTGGCTTTTATGCGGAATGTAGACTGGTAGAAGCACTTTGGGGAGGTGAAGGAGTAATATTAGAAAATCGCTGAGGAGATTAGAGTCTCACGGAAGGAAATATCCTCCTACTATGAGAGATGAATGAAAAAGGGATCATGATACTTAATTTCGATTATATACAATAATTGGACATTTGAAATCATTTGTCAAGGACGATTTTTAAAACTCCTACAGTGATAAGAATGGCTCCGATGACGCACACATAGTTAACATTTTCGTCGTATCTGAATATGCTGACAACGTATCCCATGACTACGGTGGTGAAGGAGACACTCGCTATCATTCCTGATTTTTTTGTCAGTCCGATGGCCACCACATAGCAGTATTGGGTTCCGGTGAGAAGTGATCCCGATATGAATATGAGGATAAAGAGTTGCTTGATGTCCAACTAGCTGGTCTTCGAAAATTGACATAGTATAGCTGATAAAGGGAGGCAGATGTACCCGAAGTTGAATGATATCTGTATCGTATTTAGTCTTTTGCTGATTTTTTTAGTAATAATCATGGAGTAAGCCCATGAGCAGCACGCAAAACTCAGGAACACAGCTACAAGTAATAGGACGAAGGGATGCTGCGATTTGTAATTTTTGAATATTGTCTCAAATTAGAAACTTGGGTCGAAAAGATGGATTATAATGTTTCCATTGATAAGAAGAACGAAACCAATCACTCCTATTGCAAGTCCTACCATTTGTTGCTTTGAAATTTGTGTTCCGTTGATGAGGTAGTCGAGGATAAAGACAAATATGATTCCCGAGCTGTCTATGGTATGTGCGATTGGGAGGGGAAGAAAAAACTGCGCAAATGCAAAAGAATACCCATATAATAGAACCAGGATATTTCTTAGGGTGCATAATTTGAGCTCGTGAATATTCTTGAAAAGGAGTGAATGACCCTGCTTTCTGGACAGGAAAAAGCTAACAACACAGGACATTAATCCCCATGCGATGTGTGTTTCCATAAAGGTGATATTATTTTAATTCGAGTAAATGAACCCACCCACCCAGCAGGCAGACCCTAAAAATATCAGAAAGCAAGCTGATAAGTCCGGCCCTACGATTTGTACTGTTCTGTTGAAGCAGTGCTAGAACTTGGAGTTGGTCTAACCTTGTTGATGAGACTTTGTTTATGACATTAAAAGTTAAGGCAGCAGTGTAGGTAAAGGATATTTTAACTTGTAATTTATAAACCCAATCGCTAGAACATATATTTCGGAGTATGACTTCGGAATAACAACGAAGGAAGGAAAAATTAAGTTATTCATTAATAAGCACGATTTACGCTTGCAAAGTTTTTAAACTTATAAATAATAACTCAAAGAGAAAATATAATTTTTGCTGCGAAAAATAATCAAAAATGGAGTAAATTGTGGACGGAGAAATAATCCTCCCCTCAATTTCCTGTCAAGGCAATAACTTAGCAAGTATGCTCTGTTCTGAATCTACTTGCCGATAGAATGCCTTTATTTGCGGAAACTTCTAGTGCCAATGCAGTAGTCAAATTCATCAGGAGTGCAGATATGTAAGACTCCACAGTTTATTGGATCGGATCGTAGGGAAAAGGAAAGTTCTCCATCGGCAAACACACAACTCCTTTAACGCTTTGTAGAGAATTTTGGACTAAATGATATAAAGTCTTTCAAAAGTCAAGGAGGAAATTCTCAAAACGAGGGGAAATTATGGACTGACACAAAAGGAGGCGTATTTTCTTGAATTGCTGCAAGCAGGGGAGAAAAATCGTATTACGGGGAAAATGGTTAGCGAAATTGAGCATTCTGTGAAAAACAGAGTAAGAGGTAGAAGTCCAATTGCAGAGCAAGAGATTTAAAAAATTTGGAAGGAAAAGGAGAAAGGTTTTAAGTAATTTTGCTCACTTTTTATTGAGATGTCCGATTCAAAATACGAAGGATCAAATATAACAAGCGAATTCGGCATCCTTTTCAAGTGGGTCGAATAATAGATGGGTAAGCCAGTAAACAATCATAAGCTGCTTTATCGTGGTTCTTAGCATAATTTTGAGGTTTCTTAATTTCACAAGAGATGCGACAACGTTTTTAACACTTTGGTGATTGTTCGAACGGAGTTTGACAAGATAATTGGAGGGTTCAGTCCTGCGACATGGAATGTGACGGAGAATTACTATCAAGATCCTGATAATCGAATTTTTATATTTTCCTTGACTGAAAAGGACAAGCTGAGGAATGTGTTTGGAGAAAAGGGTATTAGGTGTGGGGAAAAGTGGGGACCAATTTTTGGAGGCGGACACGATATCTATATTGCGAACAAGGCAAATGAGAATTAGATGAGTGGGGCAGGAGTAGGCGTTACGTACAACTGTGATGGAAAATATTCGAAAACCTAGGCGAGCTATAAAAAGTTTTCTGGGAAAATGCACTTCAAAGTTAAAGAATGGGAAGTGTTTGAAGTGGAATTTGATTGATTCGAGTTTAAAATAAACGGGTACACAACTTTTCTAACATCATAAACGTAAAACATCACGGCTGTCTTTTTGATAAAAATGTTTGAACTGATGTTGATAGATGCTAGAAATGATTCTTCGAAAACACCCTTCGCTGAGTATCTTTCTAGGTTTCTTCGAAAACACCCTTCACTGAGTATCTTTCTGGGTTTCTATTGAATGGCTCTTTTTCAAGCCGAAAGGGTCATAAACGGAGTCAACAGGTTTTTAGTCCGTTAGCAAGTAAAGCCTCTCCTACTTGCAGACCGATTAAAATGTGTGAGCGAGAAGATCAATATAATTAAAACTGGCAATGTTGAGCAATTATTTTTTCTTGACCTCTTAATCTTCCAGCAATTATTTGCTCTCCTACACTCCTTTTACTAATAAATTGAAAACATTCCTATTGAGTGCGGAGTTCAATTTCCGAGGCCAAACCTTTTTGCTTCTGATGTTTGACCTTTTAAAACTTCTGCTGCTTTGTTTCAACCTGCTCTGACTAAGCAGCTGTGGTAAGTCAAAAATATTGCCAGAAGTATCTGAATCGAAGTCAATAAGATCCTTGTTTCCATGGACTAAGTGCATTCTGGTACAAGATTACAGTGTATGTCCATCCCGTTTGCAGAGTATGCATTGTTCTGTTTCGTTTTATGTTGTTTAGTGACACAACATTTCCTAACCATATTGTCTTACTTTCTTTGTCTATAATCAAAGATGCTGTACCGTATTAGTTTGGATTTGATAGTTTCTAAATTGTTCCATACTTATCCGAGCGAAGTGTGATAGTTTTTTCGCAATTGCTCCGTATCTTGTATGCGATTTTGTTAGTAGTTCGTAAAAATTGTACTCAAGACGGGAACCTAAGACTAGTGGGTCGGAGGAAGCATCATATTGGACATAAAAAGTAGTTTAACCATCGATATGACTGAGATATCCGAGTTTTTAATAAAGAAAATGCTAATCTAGACAGATGAAGGGCTTAATTAGACGAGTAAATTACCTAAAATATTTGCACTTCTTAGTGAAAAGTGACTTACTAAATAATATTACAGAGTTAAAAAAGATCGTGTTACTTCGTCGTAACATTGTTGAATAGAGGACCTAGTTTCCATCTATAGCCCGAGTAAACGATTTATTTTCTGAGCTTTGGCGCCATTTTTTACATGATCGGCTACTGTTACCTAATTTTTTTCTAGTAAAGCAGATAAACCAGGTAGCTCCTAATTTTATTTTGGAGTTCAAGTTTTATTCCTCTCGAGTCCATGTACGCTTTCAACCCGCTGTAGTTTCGTCTAAGATCTGAGATAACATTTACATAAACTATGACGTGCCGAGGGGATCAACAAGCACACCCATAACCTGCTCCAGAATAATAGCAATTGCAACCGTGGCCACGACCATCATAACCGTCACAAACTAGTCCTACTGAGAATTTCGTCCGACAATGTCTCCGTAGGCAATCGTGCTGATGAGAGAGACTAGGAAATAGAGGCCATATAGATATTTTCCCGGGTCGCCCAAGGCTACTATGGGAGTAAAGCATTGGACGTTGACTTGGTAATATAAATTCGGATTCTAGTTCACTGGGCCATACCACTAGCCATCAATGGCATTTTGATCGATAAGATAGAAGATACAGCCGAAGTAGTGGGAGAATAGAAAGAAAATGAATCCAATTTTGGCAATTGTGTACAACTGAATCCATACTCTTCTGGTGTGTATGAAGTAATAGATTGTATTGTTGAAAACGATAATATCGATGATTCTGAGAAAGATAGTAAGCCTCAAGAATTGTGCGACGGAATATTAGAGGAAAAATACGAGAAAGAAGCACAGCAGCACAAAGAGATCGAAGATGAGTATTTGTTGGAGGAGGTAGTGTATTACTACAACATTCCAGAGTCTTTTCGTTTTAGTTGTGAGGGTCTTCTTTGCCGGAGGAGGCTTGGAAGACTGTACTTTGATGAAGAAGTCCCAAACGAGGAGGATGTAGAAGACGATGTTGAGAGGGAGAAGGGTAGAGAAGCTAAAGAGGTAGAAAGACTAGAATGAGAGGACCAGAATAGCCTACACCAGGTAGTAGGTAAGAACGACGAAACGTACCATCATCCAAAAGAAAGAGTCGACATGAAGATAGATGACGAATTTTTGGAACAGGTCCAGGTCCTAACCATCCGCTTCACTGTTTGAGAGCTTCAACTCTGCAGTCTTAGAAACTTGCTCGATCTATATCAGCTAGACTTAATTATTGAGCATTCTTTCGGAGATATTGCTCTGCTGGATGTTATTAGATGCTCTAATTATTATTCTTAATAATCACTTCGCAATGTAATGCAGAAATTATAGCATTTAATAATGTGAAGCTAGATTTTATCGAATAAATTTTTGTTTTTTGCTTAACATCACAACTGACGAGCCATTCAAGAGAACTCTTCGTAGTCAATGAGTATATCGTTTTCATCGATGCATTAGTAGGACCGTTCGATGAATTTCCTGCTTTTGATATTCTTTTCCGTTTTGAAAGCCTTCCTTTCATTCACTTTGGTCATCATTTTGTATTCAATCTACTTGTTTAGTTGTTTATCGTGGAGTACCTCCGGGATTTCCTATTGCAATTTAAGTTTTTTGGAGAGAGCGTCTAACTTTTTTCTGTCTTTGTTGATTCTAAACAGCTTTTCATAAATTTCATTAATAGCAATGGAATTTTAGTGGTCTTGGAGAATAAGACTCGACCATTTTTGGACGAAGTTTATTAAAAATTTCAGTTACACGATAGAAAGGTTCATTACATCTCCAGACGCATCGATAAAAAGTTGAGATGAGTTTGCCTCATGGTTTATTATGTAGTTGATGATGAACTAATTTTGGAGAATGGAGAGAAGCATTTCGATTCCTGATTCTGCAATTTCGATACTTTTGCTCAACGGGATGTCTGATACCTATAAGGAGGTTTAAGGATCTCTTTTCATGCCCATTTTCATGAGATCGAAATAGAATTTTGCGAAACTAGATTCAGCAACCAACATTTTTTGTCCCTTTTAGCCGTCAATAATGTTGAGTTTCCCCAAAGACTGGATTTTCAGGGCGATGGAGGTTTGCTGATCCGTGGCTGACACTTTGAACATCTTATTGACTAGGTAGAGAATTGCTAGGACTTATTTTGGCTGTTTTTTTTTTGACAGTTTTTTAAAACACCTTGTAATTAACGCTTCTTTTTGGGGGAAGGTGAACCAGTCGTACTTCTGTTGAGCACTCCGAAAGGTGTTTTAGGTTGGCTCCCCATAGAATACTTATTAGAGTGGGTCAGAGCCGGCCATTATCTTCTTGAGACTTCTTTGTACTTAAATCATTCTGGTAATATACTTTTCGATTTCGATTATTATAATTTTGAGAGAATTTAATTGGGGCGAATCAGTCTTGAAAGAGCAAAGTAGGTATATTAAATGATAAGATCAACCCATTGAAAAATGCTTCAGCATTTTAGAGTTTCCACTATTCCTAAGACTCTGGGCGAATCTATTCTCGCCGATGGTCTCAAATTCTTCCGGCTGCTTGATACTATTTTCGATTTCGAGACCTCTGATGACTTCTAAAAGCTTTTAATCCTACCTTTCACCGAGTTTGACTTCTTGTTGGAGTGCCTGTTTTTTTTATTTGTAAATTTTGATCCTCTCTTCTAAATTTTCAAGCCTGTCTTTGTTGGTGACCACGAAATTGATCTGTTTTTTTTTCTTTTTAACTTTGTTATCAGTGAGGTTAAGAAATTCCTAGAAAATCACTCGCATTTTTCGGAAGAGGACTTCTGAATATGACTAAAAATCCGCAAATAAAGATTAGATTATTGGTGGATCTAGTCCTATCAGGGTGTCAAATTCGATGAATTATTCCTATTAGTACTCTTTAAATTTCCTCATTGAAAGCTCATGATCACACTTGCAGATCAATTCAATGACCTTGTTCTCTTCTTCTTTGATTTTCGATTGTAGATTTTGGTAGGCTACAACATAACTCGGTTCTTAGATGAAAGGATGAGCCTCAAGATTGAAGGAATCCATGGTCGAGTCCGCTAGGTTTCTAAGGGTTATTTTGATTGATTCAAGGGTTAACTAATGAGTTTACTTGAACTACATTTTGATTATTTCCGAGTAGCTATTAATGCACTGTTAGTGTATCTACTACAATGCTTCGATGTTATTCCTGGTGATGAGAGTTTACACATTGATTGACTAAGATTAGGCAAGATTGACGGCTTAGGCTATGAATGCGATGAATTTCGAGACGAAAAAGTAGCCTTCACTGAATTCTAACTACAAAGCATTTTGACTAATATATTCCTCGTCTGTAAGGACAAATGAGTCAGCGTGCTTGATGTCCTTGAAGTATTATTTGAGCAAATTAGTTGTAATGGCTATTCTTCGGGCTTGGGTAGAGTCATTAGTTAAGTTAGTCTTGGAGGCATGCTTGCAAAAATTATTTGAGGTCATTTTCAGGGGAGAATTCTTCATGTATTGACGTTAAGAGCTGTCTCTTGTGTCAGCAGCCGTAGAAATGGCCATTGAATCCTCCCTGAATCCGGATTTAGTCGGATCTTTTACTAATACGATTAGGTTCCGGTGTTTCCAGTATGGTTCAATGCCTTTTAAGCTTCTCAAAAAATTATCAATTTCCAAGTCATTGTCGCTAAGGTACACCGCTTCCGAAAGAATATAGCAGAACTTAATCAATTTATCTTTACGATTGCCGTTTCCATTCTGTTTTCCCTTGCAGGTAAGTAGGAAGTAGGGAGTTTAATCGACATTAAAGATGGGATCTTTGGAAATCATGATACATGATTCCCCCTCTGAGCGTTCGATATGCGCAATGAACTTCACCTTTTATTAATGTTGGTCTTCTAGGATGTTGAGCATCACGAAAAATTTACCATTGGCAATGTCTTCGTATGCAAAGAGAGTTTATTTGTGAGAGTTTTTTTTTTTGGTTTATCGTTCTCGAATCTATGCTGTTATTAGGGATTTGAAAAGGAGAAACAAAATAGAAAAGACAAAAAAACTATTTTTTTTGACTGTTTCTTTTGATGTTTCAAACAAAATATGGGATTACGTTTCGATGGAAGTCTGGAAAGAAGACTTATGCTTAATTTTGAGTGTAGTCAGAGGGAGGATTGTTAGATTTTGTCTTGAGAACCAGTTCTCTGAGCATTTTTTTATTTGAAGTCGATTGGAGTTATAACTAATTATAGTTCTAGTGAATAAAAACTCGATGTTCAAAGAGATGTCCAAAGAGATGTCCAAAGTTTTCAAGAATTGCATCGTGTTTTTGTTTTCAGAATTCTATTATCTAACAAGTCAGTTTGATATTTAATAGCATTGATTTCCTTATCGAAACGGGAGCATGTATGTATGCATAATTCAAGTGCTGATGAAATTTCAGTGCCATGGATTTAAAATTTATCGGTAAGATTCAAACATCTCAAAGGAATATAGTAACTCGAGATAAACATGGAATAAACGCGTCAAAAACTGAATTAGGTCGCGGACTTGAAGGGGTTTGATGATCCAATCTACTAAACTGTGGAGCACTATTTAAAATAGATATTCTCCAGTCTAGAAATCACTGATTACGTAATAAATGAGGTAGTTATGCCGAATCGATAGGCCCTGCATACCACATTTATCAGGTCGGGCTTGAATTCATAGTAAACCTTTTATGTTGGACATGGTTTTGGTGGATCTTCTTACATGTATTTTCCATTTCTGCCTACGTTGCTCAAATATGGAAACGTGGTACTTTGGGAAGTGAGAGGAATGGGACTCAGTAAGAAAGCCACGAAATATGAGGAGAAAGAAGTTGAGGAAATTGAATAATATTTCTTGGAAGGAATACAAAGTATGCTTAACTTTTATGAGCATAAAAAAGTTACGATGCTTTGCCATTCTTTAAGTGCATACTTGTCAGCGCTCTACCACCTAAGAAAGAAACAACCTTTTTTCGATCGGATTATCATGCTTTCGCCTATTGGATTTACTGTGAAGTAAGAAGATCGCAAAAATTCGGTAAGGAGCTGTTCAGATCTTTGGCATGCAGGTGTTAGTAAGTTTGGATGGACTTTTAAGCTCAGTTACAAATCTTTACTTAGGAAGGTGGTATGCTGTTGTCGGGATTATGTCTTAAGAAAAAGTTTTTCGAAGATATAGATACCTGAGAATCAGCAATTATTGATGAAAGAGATTTTTTTGGCTATGTCGTACCTAACCGACGGAAGCTAGACTTTATTTTTTGAGTTGTTTGAGCCGAGAGTGCTGCCCAAGATACCACTGGAGCCTATATTTTAGATTCATCGAGACATTTTAGTTTACTGTTTCTTCGGAGGGGAGGAGGACTGGGTAGATCGAACTGGGATAAAAAAAATTGTAAAGAAGTATCCCAAGAGTGTGAAGGTGTTCGAGCTGTAATATTGCGATCATATGTTTCCCTTCAACTTGAAGGCGATGAGTTAAGTCATGAAAATAGTTTCATAGGATAGTTTATGACAGTTTAAGCTGATTAGATAAATGTTATTTACTATGAAAAATGATGTGTTTTTCTGATATTTTTACTTTTCCACTGCCGATGGTAGTAAGAAAATTGCGAAAATAGTTCTTCCAAATATTATATCGAGTTTTATTAGTTGAATGGAATTTGTGGGAGAGTTGCTGAATCGTGCAAGCAAGGATAGCAACAGCACACCTGTGTCAGAGTGGGGAATAAAGAAGAAATTGTACCAAACTTACCAGAATTATAATCAGTTGGAGAATCGTGTCAAGATTTTAGAAATATAGAAAAGAAAAAAGGTTAAGCATATATAGAAAAAACTTCAGTAGCATCAGAGGGGGATCAAACTCAAGATCCACAAGTCCTGCCGCAAAGCACAAGTATGCTCGAGGGTTATATTTTAGTTGAGCAATCGTGATGGTGAGAAAAAAACGAACGAGTCAATCCATTGCCAGTTGAATTAGAGCATTCGAGAGGGCATTTCGTCGAATCTGTCGATCAATCGCAACTAAATTTTAAACAGTAATAGAAAGTGCTTTTTGAGGAGTAAATTGCAGCAATAGTAGAATGAGAAGAAGGCAACGCAGTAAAGATAGAAGGATTTGAAGTAAAAAATAGAGAAGCGGAATAAAGTGAGATTGATGGAAATTTAAACTAAGGAGAACATAAATAAATTCTGGGATCAAAAAATGACCGTGTATCGGAATAGTCGGGAAAACTCTATCATGCAAAAGCTGTTGGCTCGGTCGAAAACCTTAAAGAAACTGGAAAGGTTAGAGAAGAGCTAGAAAAAGCTGCTAGTTGTGATCAAGAACACTGAGAAGATTGAAGGGTAGTTGGATTCCATGATTTAAGATGAAAAGTCGAAGAGTGGGGACGAGTTGTCGAGTATCTACCTTAACGCCAGTCAGAATAACTGAGCTAGGAGTCAGCCAGAATAACTGAATTGGGAATCAGTCCGAATGACTGAACTAGGAATTCAAGCAAAAATACTCGGTGATTATTTTTTTAATCTATCTCAAAATCAATGAAATATCATTAAGTAAAATCAAAGTTGATTTATGTAGACACGAAGAACAATATCGAAATTGATTGCATCCGTGGCTCCTGGTTTTACAAACCCTCCTGAAAACTTCAGTTAACATTTAATGTCTTTCCATTGCCCGATCCCGGAGAGCACTGGTATTTTAGCCTAAATAAAAAGTAGAGTTACAATGAAAGGATCCGCTTATTGCGATTTATAAGTAAAGGTGACGACAGTTTACGTTCCGGGCGCAACCACTCCTTTCAAATTATCACAAGAAAATCTATCATCTTTCTAAGATAAGTTAGTCAGATACCGGCATTACTATTTCGAAGTTAGTGGGTTTTTCCATTTTACTGTCGAGGAGTTTGCAGGATCCGATAGTAAGTTTTCTTTTGGTGCAGGATTGACTGTTTTGGTTGTTTTAAGTCATTCTTTAGAATTGGAGGACGATTTTCCGATTATTTTGGCAGTAGATGACATCCTCATCTTTTATTTTCAGACTATCGAAGGGATACTATATTTTCTTCACGACGTCGCTGTTTTCGGGCATTTGTCGGTCCTTGTAGTCCGTGACATACGCCTGTCTTGGATAGCATGACCCTTACACAAAAATATATTTCTATTATTTTTGCTATGGAACGTGGATTCTTATTTTTTAGTAGAATCTCTACCCGATCCGATCCGGTTTGAATCGAACCTTGATTTAGACTGAGTCATTTGGCTATATAACTCCGTTGGTTGGAATGTAAGTTATGGCTCTCGCAGAATTCGAGTTTCTAATGCCCTACCCAATCCTTTTAAGGGTAAATTGCACCTGAAAGTTACAGATGTTTTTCACTCTAAAGGTTTTTTCTGCATATTCATCGAGGAGAACGCCTCCTAGGTTAAGTAAACCAGATTCTGGATCTAGAATAACCTAGGGTCTTACACCTTTTCCCTTCAGCATACAGCTGACAGTATACTTTTGGGTATAAAATGTTAGTCTTTGTTAGAATTTTTGTTCTTAAATGGGCTGGAACTCGACAACAGCTTTGAAGGTTCCTCGAGTAGGGACCTCTTTCATACTATTCAGTACGCTAAAACAGCAGAATACAGGCAGTTATTTTTTCATTAATTAGGCAGTTTAAGCATTATTGGTGATACTAACCTATCTAACTTAGCGAGCTCCGACAGCAATTTACCCAAAGTCAATTTAGACTTTTTCGATGATTAGAGTTTTGTTGGTGGCTGTTGTTGTGATTTCGATGAAGTTTATTTACGCAGAGGCATCGGGGTAATCTTTTTGTTTGAAATAGATCGGGAGTAGCCACTTATAATGCTGACAGTCACCGAAGTCATGCAGTTTTCCGCCTATTTTGGTTAATTATTTTTACATGTCAAAGTTCCTTTACAACTCTTTTTTTTATTATTACTACTTTTATTTTCTTAGTCTTTCGGCTTATTATCGGGCTTTTTCTTACGCCTACAGTTGTTATTGTTGTTGTTTGGTCAATTTAACTTATTTTTTGGCATCTTTTTTTACCTCTTTCTTGAGATCAACGGGTATGGACTATTCTTTCGGTTATTATGGTTAGAGATTTTTTTTATTTCTGTTTTAGATTTCCATTAGAGTCATGGGTCCAATTTTTCTCATCAAGGAATAATACTAAATGTTTATTTCTACTTCCTAGTTAGCTGGAAGAACTTTGACCACGGGAGTAATTTTCAGTCCACATACTTCGAAGGGAGGGACAAACATTTCAAAGATAATTTATTTGGAAGCGTTATTTTTTATAATGGTGCTGGCTGTGCAGATTTAGTCCACTTGAAGCGCAGGAAGTTAAATCTTGTTATTTTGAATGAACAAGTCAGGGCGTATGGTCTCACAGCAGTAATCTAGTTTTATTTAACTAGTAGCAATATCGCCAGTTATTATTTTACATGGAATCGATCCTTATTACTTCATAGGCTTCCCGTTGTCCTACAACTTTTTGGAACGGTAGATTATGTAGGTTTTTGCAGTTTAATTCGGAAGAATCTTGAGAAGAGGCTGGTCATTTTCGACGAAAATCTGCTTTCGCATTGGATATAGCAAAATTTCTTGAGGTAGCTCGCTTTAGTTTTAAAATGTTACTTCTAATTTAGAAGATAGACCTTAGAAGATCGATCCAAAATTCAGCTCTGAAGGTTTTATATTGACTTTTTAGCTTGTGATTTTAAACTTGAGTTTGTAATAAACTGGGAGGACTTGATTCTTTACTTCCATGTGAAATGGAACTTCGTAGATGTCGGGATTGACCACATACTTTTTAAGGTGAATGGGAAGATCTTTTTAGGCTGTAAATTTAACCCATACGTCAATTTTCGACTACTTCTGTATATATCCTAGGGCAGGGTTGAATTCAAAATATTTTTTGGTTTACGAAGGTTGGATCATTTTGAAGCTCATGGAATTTTAGCTTTTGTTGTTGAAGACTAATCTTTCCCGATAGATATGATTCAGAAGGCAGATTTAGAAATCATAGAGTTGTTTTTCGATTTTGACCGGAACTTATACGCATGTTGCCACGAAGCTCACGTTAATGGCTGGAGAGTAAATAAAGTTTTTGATGTAAAGTTACAGTGTCAAGTTGTATTAGCCGATCTATCGAGGAGTTAGTTCGAAACTGATTTATTTGGCTACATTTCCACCGATGTTGTAATATTTTTATATTGTTATTTGCTAGATCAGTTGTCTTCTCTTTTAGAACTAGGTTTTGTCCGGCAATTCCTTCGGATTTTGAAAAGTTCTAGCATTATATCAAAAATACAGTTAAGATGGCAGGGTCCCTTCATTTGTAAGAACCAGTTTTGCAATTTTCTTTTACCCGTAAATGATTTTCCCGAAATCGACAACCGGGTGTGAGCACTTCACAATGGTTTTTTTTGAAGTGCATACAATAGGATAGGATATTTTTCCAGTTTTAGCCAGAATGGAGAATTCCGAGGTGATATCTTCGTTGACTTGAGGGGTAAATTTAAATTTGATGCTAGATGTCTTGCCGGAGCCTATTTTACCTTTGGGTACGTACTCCACCTCAAAGTAGTTCTGACAATATATGGAATGTGTACTCTGATTTTTTATGGTAGAGGGAGAACATTGAAGGAGTTGAACTAGCTGTGGACATTGGTGAGAGTGACGACTAGAGAGTGCGTTTTCCCGACTTCAAAATCTTTGAAGAGGATAGTGTCAGGTTTGGCGATGAAAAGCATTCTATCTTTGTGTCCATCTTTCGGGGGTTTGATCATATTTTTTCTGTGCTACTCCAGCCTGTTGTCGAATTGAGTTCTTTCCTACTTGCTCATGGCGCCTGGATTGATCACCTTGTCCCCCTCTTAGTCATATTAGGTGAATGCTTCTTAGGTTTAGTCCTCCATGACTTTTAAATTCTTAATAGTGTAACCTCTAACAATTGAGAAAGGGCGACTATTATTTTTCAATATCATTGATCGAATGGAATGGCGTGAAAAATATTAAAATGGAGGGATGAAACAAAAAAATTGTGAATCTCATCTTTTTGATCTGTACTTGTCGTTCAGTCTTTCAAGGTGAGATAAGACTTCCAGCTGGTTGGTTTGTTAGATGTGCTATTTCATCGCTTTGTTGAGATTCTTGTTGAACTAGCTGTGTCTGAGATTGTGTTCGAGGTGTTTAACGTCATTGAGCAGGTTATTGACGGTTTTTTCCTTGTTTTTGATTTCGAGTTTCAAGAATTAATCTTACGTTTTTTTATTGGAGTGAGTGTTAGTGTGGTCATTTTGCCTTTGCTTGACCTGTTTGTTGAGATCTTCTATCACGAGATGGAGTGCCTTCTGTTTGGATTAGTAGTGTTATTTCATGAATTAGCGTTCTGACCGTTCTTTGCGAAGCATGGCTTCGTGTTACATTTGTTTATTACGAAGTTCATCTTCGCTAGTTTTTATTTTCTACCTTAAAGAGTCGATTATGGAGTTCAATTAATGCGTTTCCAGTGTACTTTAATTTATCTTTTGGTTTAATTCCCCAATTTTTTTCTTTAACTCTCCGTTTTCTTTGTTCATCTACTAACTTTTCCTTGTTTGCTACTTGTGAGACGAATGGAGAACACTTTCCAGGTACTTAATTTGATTATTCTTTTCGACATTATCTTCTGCATTTTCTTTCCACTCTATAATTTTCTTGTTCAGCATTTATATTTTATGCTCACTTTGCATTAATTTCTGCTTTAATTGTTTTACTTAGCTGAATTCAGTTTCAGCTTTGCTCACATCTTATGCTGACGTTCTTTTTTTTCTTTCTTCGAAAAGCTGTTTTCGTAGTTCATTCAACTCTTGGTTTTTAAGTTGAATATTATTGTTGGCTTAGAAAAGCTTCTGTCGTAGTTCGACTTGACTGAAATTTCGCTGCTGCTATTTTTATAAAATCACGTTTTTAGTTTGGATTTGTTGTTTTAGGTGGGAAATGAGAGCTTTTTGTTACTAAATTTACTCGACATAAGCATTTTTCCCCAAATTCTATGCTTAATTTTTGGACCTTTAATGGGAAAGGGCCTAGAGCAGGCTGGTTCTTTCTTTGAGGAGTTACTTCTAACGAGCCAATGATTTTTTCAGGTCGGAATGAATCTTTTAATTCTGACCAAGGGAGTTTTTGTGGACAAATTCATTCTTATTTTTGTCTTCTGACTGGAGCAAGGACTAGCGATGTCTGTGAGATCTGTGGTGATCAATACTTTAAGTTTTTGACATCTGAAAGACTTGACTATTAACGATAGAGGCTGAGTTTTTAGATTGGTCCATTTATGAAGATTGAGTGGGTTACTTGTGCATGAGTTTTGCTACTTATTGCTTAAGGTTGGTGAGTTCGGATTTGAGATTCGTGATGATGTTATTTGGCTGTTTTCCATTCTGATTTGTATTCGCAGTTCGACTATCATCTGCCTAGCTTGCTCGTCTTCGAAGAAGAGTTTGATTGTTGACGTTAGAATTTGGATAGTTAATAAGGGGAGGGTTTGTTGGATGCACTGCGTACTATAGTCTATGGGTTTATGAGACTCTGGGAGCCCTACTGGTTTAAATGTTACTTCTTTTCATGCTTTTTAATTTCAGAATAATGCTTAATTATATGGAACTGTAAAACCCGATAATCTACGTTTTTTGCAGAGAAGAAGAATATAAAAACAATTTCGGATAGACATCAGCCGTTGACTAACAATTATTTCGCCTAGTTAATTTTAGTAGCAATGTAGGTGGATCCGCCATTGTCAGGATGGTTATTGAGCATGAGCGATCTATGACGATTTTTTATCGTGGATTGATCGGTACCTTATGTGACTCCAAGAATTAATTGTGCTTCTCTTCTATTCATTGTTGAGTAGAAACCGCCTGAGATGATTTTTCGGAAATTACCTGGATACATGCGCAGAGGGTCTAAATACTATCTCTTACGGATGTGACGGTACATTCTCAGGGAACCTTTTATTCCTATTATTAGTTGAAGTCCTACCTAAGCCAAGAACTACCATTGCGATTCCGACGTTCATGATTTATTATTTTTTTTAATTTTGGTTATTAATTAATTAGAGTGTTGATAGTCCCAATTACAAGTTAATTCGGATTAGCGAAACTTAAGCTCAGCGTTCGTTCGTTTTTCAAATTCACTAAAG
>JAOWAT010318840.1:0-14409 GCA_028571025.1 Longipedia americana
TTCAGAACTTCGAGGGTTAGTTCTGAGCTTTTTAGCTATATTGTCTTCTTCTTTGTGGAGCTAGTCAAGTTGTAAACGAACTTCCTTTCTTCTCGTCAGAGCTTCATTACAGCTTTCTATGAATTTGCAGAGATCCTACATAAAATGAAAGGTACTTCGAACTCTTCTAATAAAAAGGCTGAATTCTCATTTAAACTCGGGGTTTAGTTGTTTCCCTCGACTTTTGCTATATTTTTTCTGATGCTTTGGATAAGTCTGATTTAGTTGGCAGTGTTTTAAACCATTTTCCTCAGGAAACCGATGACTCTGGCCAACTCATTGACGAGAAGTTAATATTAGGTCAATACGAGATCTTATTTGGTGGGATTAACTATGGTGACGGGATTTTTTTTTCTGAATAAGCACTAAATTACTCCATAAACTGGTAGAAGAAGTCTTTTCCATACTCGTAGGCGTTGGCAGCCAGGTTTTTAACCTTATCTTCAGTTTTCAATTCAGAAAAATACTCACCTTTTCCTTATGAAAATTTGCCGTCCTCTACAAACAAAAAATGACGAAGCTCATCAGTAGTTCTGAGTCTTTGATGAGTAAGGAGTCTGTTTATGTATTTAATAAGGCATTTTTTTCTTAAATCTATGAATTGTTTTCCCTAGAGATTGAGCGATGCCCAAAAGTTTTTTTGAGGAAGTAAAGGAATGATGTGCCCTCCGTAGCCATCAAGGAGTCTTTTTTGAAGGTATTCAAAATCACTGAATCTTCTCGCCACAATTGTGTCCCACTCTTTTTATTCCCCCTGATTTTTGTATTTTATTGAGTTTTTTTTGCTCTTGATTCTATAAAGTTTGTAGGATGTCATGAGACCATCGCTAATAAGTTAAGGACCCTCAATATCAATAATTCGATTCTACAGAAAATTGATGTACGCAGCTTTTGCTTGCAATTAATTTTAGGTTCCGCTCCTCACATCTAAATCAAGAAGGTTTTCCTGCTGTTATTTTCCAAAATTGATAGCATTGAATTAATCCTCAAGATTTGTGGTGGTAGCTTCGGTTGTGTCACCTGCTCTTTTGGGCTACTCTTCATCAAAAATTTATTCATATTCAAGTTATTTGTTCTTGCTTTTGTTGATTTAACTTATTGCAGACTGGTATTGATAGGAATTTGATGGGAACACTTCATCGAAACTTAGTGATGAAGTTTATTTGCTTTAAAGAGGTGTTTTTTGGCTGATTGGTTCGGGTTTGCTTTCCTACTAGTCGCTGTCAAAAAGGTTGTTATTAGGCTCCATCTGTTTAGAACGCTTTTCCACTAAATATTATATTATATTCATGTCTGTATTTCAGTATGCGTTTCTTAAGCTATAGTAAGCAGTTCATGAAATCTGTGTCAAAACACAAAAAAATACTCTTTTCAAATGACACTCTGATATTAAAACATTTTAGAAGGCAAAAAATCGAAATAACTCAGTTATTTCGATGAATCAATACAATCTACTTCTATTCAAAGCATTTATTCATAGCAATTTAACTATTTTTTAAAGACTACAATTACCAAAAGTTAAATGAAGTAAAAAAGAATCTCTTATATAGAGTTGTATTTCGATTTGCAACGAAATCAGAAGGGTACTGATTTTTTCAATTTTTTATGATACCCTTAGTACGAAATGAAATTTATATGCGAGGGTAAATATGGTTGTTTTTCCTCTTTTCAGCTTTTATTTTTTGAAGTAACACTTTTCACGCAGTGAATTCAGAAATACTTATTAAAGAAAAACAATCTTTAGCGAGCAAAGAAAGTTTCAAGGTACCAATCAAAAAGTCATAAAAACAACATCACACCATCTCTCAGTAAAGCGCGCCATCCATCTAGATTAAAATGACGGTATTAGTTCAATTTTTTAGCAAAGTCCAAGTAGCCAAGCCCTTTTCCAAAATCATTTCCAACACTCCCATAAACTAGTTTGCTGGTCAATTGGATCACTTTCGTAATGAAGTTCGGATCTTTTTCGTTTTAGACTATGCTAAGCTTCATTATCGGTTCATCAAATTAGAACTGAATGTACTGACTGCCCTGATATTCCTAAGTAATTCAAACACATTACTAAATTGCACAATAACTGAACTTTTTTTACATTATCTGGAGAAATCCTATTGTGATCTGTTTGAGTATAAATTCTAAGGGGATGCTAATGCGAAAGGGACACATAAGTAAGGACATTCATTTTCGTGTTATTGATTGACCCATAAAAGGATGTTAGTTTATTTCGTAACATCGCATGCTATTGCTTGAGTTAATCTTCACCTTTTATCTATCCAGACCTGAAAACAAAAACTCTTACAGGGAATATTTTATGAACCGACATAAACTTTTATAGGCACTCCTTGAGACAGAGAAACAAGATTTCTGAAAACTAGGACTATTTGGATTTTATGTTTATCGCAGTAAATTTGGAGAAAAACAAATTCAGACTGCACACCATTGCTATTGAGAGTTTTTATTCGTTCTACCAAATAATTTTCTGAACATTCAGGCTTATTACGACCGTTGGTTTGTCTCCGAAAGGGATGTCTTTCAGTTTCCATGGATTCATTCTCAGTTTCGTATATAGCTGACTGAGGTATTTAACTACCTTTATATCTAACTAATCCTGAAATTAATCAAGCTAAACTATGTGGAAGTAGAAGCCCCGATTTATTAGCCACTGTTTTATCTTTTTGAAGTTGTCAGAGATCAGCTGATCTTCCTCACTTTTTATTTGCTACTTTGGGATCAAGAAAGTGTGAACGACTGGAGGTTTTTTCCCTTCTCTCGAAAGCATATCGAGGATATCAGCATCTTTTTGCATGCTTTGAAATCTAATCGTAGATATCTGGAATTTCAGCTGCATTTTTTAGCGTAGCTTTTAAACCTCCTTCACGAAAAGTCCCCCCTGTCCCAAGTGCAATTATTAAGGAACAATAAAAATTATTTACCCGTCGAGGATGTCATCAAAAGAAGCATTTTAAAACAGTTTCCTGAAATAGTGATTATAAGTATTCCGAGCGACTCCAAATACCATATCTGACAGAGGCTTCTACAAGTTGTTTCTAAATGCTATCCTTCCAATCTGTGCAAACCCACAACCAACCTCTCCAAAATGGCTATCCAGAGAAATGTTCCATCTTTGAAGCAATTATTTTGAAGTTTACTTTATTCTCTGGAGGTAGTTATGGAGCTTAAAGGTGAGAGGAAAACCTGAGTAGTGACCCAACACTATTGGTTTTAGACACTCTCGTTCGACTATAGATCCATTTCTAAAATGGATCGTATTTTTATTTTTATCGACTCTTACAATATCTTACTTTAAATAGAATTTCCCCCTTTTAATATCCAATATATTATTTTCTTTGTTGGTCATATTAATTCCTTAGTTGTGTTTTACTATAAGTCGGACAGGAATGATGTGCATCCTGTTCAAGGAGCTAGGAGTTTCTGAGGAAATTTCCAAAGAAAAACCGGGGAGTTCCGAAATTTCCTCGTTGACTTTGATTTCTTAGAACGGGTTAAAACACGCTTTGAGTTGGTGACACTGCAAAAATTAAGTGTTTCTTATAATTGCCTGTGATAATAATTTTCCAAATTCTTTTTCAGAAAATAAAGCTCCAGTTTATTGAACTTGTTGATTGAGATCTACTGCCTCAAATTAAATCGTGATTTTGGCGCCTCTCGAAAGCATGAGCGAGACATTTTCGATGTCCATGAGTGGAGTCGGACTGATTAGGACAGGATATTGAAAGACCGCGTGGGGAAGCAGTTATAAAAAGTACAATGTTAGTTATTACTTGTCATTATCCTCAAGTACATAGTTTTCTCTGATAGACAGTGAGTATCTTGAATAATTACTCGACTTTCCGTTTTGCTTTTCACACTTGAGTTTAATGAAATTTGTTTTGACTTATGGCATGCTTGATTTGAATGATTCTTGGGTAAGTAATTAGGAGTCGGTGCTACTATATATAATTATAGTCATAATTTCGTTCAAAACAGTGCAAATATGAAATCAAAATTCAGAAGAATATTGGATGTTTTTATTTCTTTTTTCGAGTTCCAGTTTCCTCCCTTCCTTGTTGTTGGCCCTATTGGTGAGAAATTTATCTTTTTTCCAGGCTCTCGAGGTTTGCTGGAATAGGGATACAGGATCATGCCTTTTTCTTTTAATTTGAGGAGTGGATAATTTAAAAGTGTAGGCAGCAGTGAGGGGTCTTCTGTTGGTTCTGGAGATCTCAGTTTTGTTGGTGATTGTGGAGGGATTGTTTAGGATGTTGATTTGTTCTTTTTTTGATTTGAGTTTGGGTTTTAGAAGTACATCATCATCCTCTTCGGGTTCCTAGTTATTTTTGTGGGAGTTTTATACGCCGTGCATAAATGGGGTGGATTTGTTAAAATTCTGACTCATAGCAGTTCCTAAGTAGGTGGGGTCGACCTGATCTTCTTCCTCTTACGAATCATAGCTAGAATATTCGTTCTTACTCATCGTTAATAATCTGGACAAGTTAAATTTATGTGTTTAAATCGCAAGATTCCATATTTATAATATTAGAAACTGACCCACTTTACATGATCAAAAATCACTCACCAAACATTCTCTATTATTTCAGAAAGAGCTAGCAGTATAATCGTAGGGCACCTGGCACGAAGTCAAACTTCGATAACAACAGATTCAGCCCAAAATTGGGCTCTCTAGATTCAAGGACTCACAGTCAAAGCTAACAAAACTTGCTCGCTCGATCCTAGCAGGTTGAAACTAGTAAAAAACCATTCAGTTCAGTTAAGAAAATATAGCCAAGGACAATTTTGCGCAGCGGAGTTGACTAACTTAAACTATTTAAAAGGAAAATCTTTCTTTCTAGCAACCAAATCAATCGCAACGATACTTTCATGAAGACGAAAACACAAAAGCTGTAAAGCACTTTACTGCCAAAAAAATACTCTAATAAGAACCTTGAGCTGAAAAAATAGAACTAAAATTGGGTGGAAAAGAAGACTGCGCGACCTATCTTTGACATCCAAACTTAAGTGCAAAATTTATCTTCTAAAAACACCAGCGATCAACCAACAAAGGAAACCTAGGTTAATTTCAAAGGAATACAAGCAAACCAGTTTTAATAAGCAAAAAATAAAACATATCAAGCGCATAATAGAAAGTCACTCGCGAATGCGGACGCACTATCTCCGAACATTCAGGCTATAAAAGAAACTAGGCAATTAAGTGAAACTAAGTTCTAAGAAAATCTCGACTTACAAGCATAGGAAAACTTGTATGTTCAGCCTTTTTCGAAGGTTTTTCTTTGCATGAAATGTTTGTAATACTTTTTAACAATTTAAATAAAGTATCACGCATCCCAGTGCAGAAGTCCTACTTCTTAAGATGACTACTACTGCAAATTCGAAAAACTCGTGGGTTTTTTGGAGAAAGTTGCTTAAAGAGCATAGTACTAGCAGTCTTTATTTTATTAAACAGATAAAAAATACCGATAATTGCATCAAAAATTAAAATAGTGGCTACAAGCATGCCGTGAAAGAGAAGTAAGGAGGCTTTCATAGTCGAAGGAAAACTATATTAACGGATCTCTCGATGAAGGGCAACTTTTCTGTCTGATAAACATTTTAGGGCGAAAAATAGGGAGCAATTAGTTGAGTCGGGACTAGTAATAATTCACGTTTTGGAAGGTTTGCATATGAAAATAGGATTCTTTGGAGAAATTGCTTATAAAGACGGAGAGATGATTCGTAGAATACCTTTTACATCAACTCCAGCTTTCTTAACTAAAGGAATATTCATATTCACCTTATGTAATTAATAGTGGAAACAATAGTGAAATCATTAGTGCGAAGATGTTTATTCATTTCTTTACCCCAGAGGCTAGTCATCATCGGGGGATATTTACAGTTTGCGGGGCTGGTATAGCCTGGGTCCAAAATTTTCGGGTCTTTTTTCACTCATATCCTTCATTTTTTTAACAACAAAATCATCAAACATTTTTTCTATTGAGACTTACTAAAAATCGACTGGTTAAGGTGGCTGGCAAGTTGAGATCAATGCTTCGCTTTCGACAACTCTGTTTTGTAAAATACTGTTCATGAAATCAATTCTGTTCAGCTCCGAAACTTTCTACTCAAACTAGTCCTTGTCAATAAGAATTGTCCCCTTTTTCCTAGAACGATTTTTCAGGATGGCCATGAGTAGTTTTCCCACACTGCTGGCCACAAAAGGGAGAGACCATTAGAGCACATTCATATAATTAGCGAGAACGATAGGATGCTAGACCCACCTAAATGATTTCACTTTGACTTATTCCCTCTGAATACCACCATTAGTACATTGATCTGAAGAATGGCACCTTCATTTTTGTAACTGTCGCAATAATTTGGAGCCGAAAACACAGTAAGTGTAAGATGTTTTTTTTTGTGTTTTTACCTGATTTATTGGTACTTAAACCCTTTCATCTGAACTTAATGCCCGCGAATTATCATTTTCATGTTATTGAGGTTTAAAAAGCGAGATGCCTGAAGTGGACTGTAGAAGTATGAGCATGAGCGCATTTTATTTGGTTCCCAATTTGAATGGTCTTAATCTACAGGATCCGACCACAACAAATCACAGATTACTCCCTTTTACGGAATCTATTGAAATCTGTTCAATTTCTGCAGTTAGTCTGAGTGTCAACCAAAATTACGCAAATACTTGTTTTCTGGAGAAATTCCTGCGTGAACAGCGAAATAGGTCTGATCGACGACAGCACAGAGAGGTAGAAAATCAAAAAAATCCATGAAAGAATCGTAAACGTAGCTATCATATTTCTGTATCAGAGTGAAGAGTACCTTATTGCATTACTCTCTAAAATTAAAGTTACTTGTAAGAATTCTGCACTAGTGATTTCCTCTTAATAGAGTAATATTTTTTGGGTATAGTTTCTTGTATGCAATGAGCAAGGTCATCACTTCGACATTAAACGCTCCCCTATCAACGTAATCTCCCAGAAATAAGTATTTTTTCTTGCTCGGATCCCCAAACTTTTTAAATAGCGTTAAAAGATCGTAGAATTGCCTGAATTATTATAAAATAAACCCATGAATATCCCCAACAACAGTGACTGGCGATTCAATTGCCAACATGTTGGGCTAGTGGTCTGACTCAATAAGGGAATAAATATACATATGCTTTTTCTGACAGTCTATATGAGTTCTAATAGTTTTTTTCTATCGAGATATGACCTCATCTCCAGTTCTTTAATTATTTCTTATATCTCCCTTGCTTTGTCACAACAAAAAGTACCCTTGGCCTACTCAAGTTGTTATGGATCTGCATTTTACATACTCTCAAGTATTCTTCTAATAATATATTCTAAAATTGTTAAATAGCTTCTAATCCGAGTTTAAGAATGAAAGTTATCAAGAAAATTGAATCGTGTATTTAGTTAATCAGTATCAGCATCATTACCAAGAAAATTAAAATATAAAACTTTGCCACTTCCAAATTAATATGAATATTTTAGGTTATTTTAATGCTTCATTTAATGGTAAATGTTCCTATTGATATATAAATAATCTCATTGAACCCTAAGTATGGATCCTATCCCTAATGACGAGCCAGCTCTCCAACGAAATATTGACATAGAATAAAACCATTAAGACTAACGGAGGTAAAATATGGATGGTCCAAGGTCATAAAGACGGCGACATAGATGGCCAATATCATTATCTGCTCAATTCCGAAAGCTCAATCTTCCTGAAAACAAAACTGAATTCTGTAAGCATCCTCATGGTTGCATATAGTCAATTTTGGTTTCATCCATCAAAATAACCCTCGCTGGATATCTTATCAAATCCGGAATGTCGTTGGTGTTTGGGCTGAGAAAAATATTCACACAGCCCAGCAAAATAGGAAGCATAATTATCAGTCGAGATTCAATGAACTTCGGATTTTTCCTCGGAAGTTTTGTCGGACTTTTTCGAGGAATCTTGTGTCTTTTGAGGAGATACTTTCCAGCAGACAAACAAAGATACATCCCTTTGATAGGAGGGTTGTTCGCAGGGGTTTTTTCAGTGATGTTCTTGGAGAAAAAATCTCGTCAGACGTATGCATTGTTTTTACTTGCTCGAGCAATTGATGTGACATATAACAGTCTGGTCAAGAAGGGAATTTTGCCGGAGTTCAAATATTTTTACGTAGTCCTTTACTCATTAATGATGGCTATCACTGGATATGCTTTTGGTAGTGAACCAGGATGTATGTCGCCGGAAATGAATAAGTTCTACCTTGCATTTACTAATGAAACCATCAGCGATATGCAAATGAGGCAAATTTGGATTTAACGCAAGAACAATGAATTAGCTAAATACGGCATTGCTAGACAAAATCCCCTTGACTACATGCCCAAACTCAAAAAATTTTATTAATCCAAAAAATGATCCTTGTCGGTGCATATGCTAATCTTCAACTACTTCTTTCGGTTTATAAATAATGAATTTTCCACATCTCTACTATCTTTATTGAATTTATACTGCCATTAGGATCAGTTTGTTTATGAAAATGAGCTCATTATGAACCGGATTAGAACGATTATACAGATAGACATTTTAACGGCGAATCATTCCAAATCATTTTGAGCTAATTTCTTCTTTCTCAACGAGGAAATCAAACACCCCTTAGACTTGTCTCCCTTCTGTCTTAAACAGTTTACTAACCTGGTCAAATTCCAGAATTCCCACTTTGACCGACTAGCGTAGAATAGTTTCCTTTATTACCATGAATTGTCGGGGACTGATATTCAATTTTTGGCAGAGTTCAGATTCCTATTGATTCATATAAGGAGTTCTTTTCTCGTTTCTTTCGGTCGGTGCGTCTTTTCGAGATCTTCGAGTCTAAATTCAGGGGAAATTTACCTTATTGTCGAATGAACCTGCGAAGTACATTGAGTTTTCCTAGGCAGCTTTTTTTGATTTTGCTTTTTCTTATCTCCTACGTTTGTTTTAAAGTTATTCTTCGATTTCAGCAAGTGTGCGATAACCCTTTTTCCTGTATTCTTTCAGATCTTAGATTCTCTGCCTGATTTGCCTTTATCTAATTATACCCTGTACCAATTTTTCATGATTCTCTGCCGAGTGGAATCTTGAGAAAACCTTCATCATGTTATAGATTTATTTTTCCTCTTTTGTTCTTTCTTTTTACTTCCTGGCCTGTTCCTTTAAATCGAGGAGCTTTCGATCGATCACAAATTCTTTTCTTCTGATTCTCTCAGTCAGTTTTTGATTGTAGATTTCCATAATTTTGTATTTCATTTCCTTTTCTTCTTCAGTGTCATCATCATTGAATTCCATCTCTGCCAATAGCAATTCTGCATCATTATCATACTCCACCTAGAAGTCTCCTCTTTTTGGCATAAATCCCACAATTTAGGCGGCATTTGCATTACTTTTCAGACTCGAACTTTGCTGATTGTTTACAGTCAGAGATCCCCTTTCTGAATGATAAATAACAGTTACGATGTTGATGTTTGCTGTCGTAAGATATTTTTTTGGTGCCTTTGCTCGCCCGCTTTGAACTGGGTGGTCCTCCTTTTTTGACAAGTTTAAGGGTTTTTGGATCTCGCTCACTGAGGAGTTTTTTGTTCTAAGTAACACTAGATTTACGGGTATGAATCCATTTACTTCCAAGTAGTTAGTAGTATAGTGACTCTCGACGTCCTCTCGAGTCTTTGTGGTTCCAATGAAATCAGCGATTTAGCTCCAATTTCCAAATCCGTGCCTATGTCTTCGATAAAATTCATACTTTTCAAGTCCTTCAAAAAGTAGAAGTTACTATTCAGCAGTCCAGTCAGCGTCAAATAGAGGAAAGTCAAGTTTGTTGATAATGTGATATGAATCAGGGACATTATCCAGATTTGAGAAGCAGTTGACGCAATAATCGGTTTAATTGGCAAGTATCTTAGTGTATTTGGTGATATCTCTTTTGCAAACATCGCATTGAATTTTATTGGAGGGATTAGTGATGTTCTGCGTTAAATAAATAGTACATAGTTGTAGTAGGAAGGGTCTGATTTTTTGGCACTAGAAAGCTGCTTGGCAGACTTTCCTTTTTTCTCAGTGCTTTAAACAATGAACTTCCTGAAATAGAAATGGTAAATACATTTTTTTTGTTGAGTGTGATTTTCTGAATAGGTGATTTTTCAAAAACCCAAAGTCCGGCTAAATTATCTATTATTATTTTTATTTAAATAGGTATAGCAGGAATCGTTTTTAAAATTCCAACAAATGGAATATTTGAGTTAGTTACCGAATATATTCCGTATTTTATTCGGCAACCATGATTATGATCATTATTATGAGTGACTCGTAACAAATATAGGTGAATAATTATAAAGGAAAATGCTTTAGACTCGCTAGGAAAAATAATACTCCTATTTGTAGCAGGTCAGTGTTGTGCTAAGAATTGTGAGGGAGCGCTAAGAACTGTACTATGAATTGTTGACTTTTTTGAAAAAAAATATAAGCTCTTATTCCCAAGATCTCAACCAACTTACGATCTTTACTACTTTCATCAGGAATTCAGAGAAAAAAGATAGCTTCCTAAGAAAAGAAGAAGCCGATTTACTGAGCATTTTCTAATCAGACTATAATATAAATACCGCTACAATCAAGAAGTAAAATCAGTACTATAAAGATAGTTAAGTCGACTTTGCGCCAGACTAGTTGAAATTCTTGACTACTCCATTCTGAGAGCAAGGGACTCTATTGTTTTTACGTCCAACCTTCAAAACCAACATAACAAGTTCAAGAGAGATTTAAATACCATTATTACGAGAGATGTCGTCAATTTAAAGCATTTTCTTACTCTCATTTGGTCATACACCAGAGGTAAGCGTCAACTTTAGATCGATAAAATCTCAAAGTATGCGACCAAAATTTAAATAGGAGAAGATACCTATCTTAAATCTTTCTTCACTGATTTACATACTCCCCGAAAAGAGTAGGCAGGCTCTACTACGAGTCGTAGAAAGATTAGAAATTTTAAGAGGTCTGTAAAAAACTCCGATAGCAAAAGTAGGGAAAAGTCAGAGGGGAAGTAGTTTATAGAGAAAGTAGAAGAATAAAAGAGACAGAAATAATCTGTAGTTTATCAGAGCCTGAAGAATCTTAAGAATAAAGCAGCTTGCAAATTATTGAGACACTTGAACGTGATTGACCTCAATAAAAAATAGTTTCTTGAGGATTTAGTTTATTAAGAATGCTAGCATAAAGAAAAATAAAGAAAAACATTCTATAATCTGTGGTAAAAGAACAAAACGAACGGAGAGCAAATCAAGGAATATTCGAGGAGAATTGAATCTGTTCCCAATATTGAAAACGTTCTTATTTAAAGGACGAAAAAATTTCCAAAACTATAAGACACTCAAGTTACCTACGATGGAGTTCGAGATTCTTTGAATGAGAGTTTTTTTCAAGTGCGTAAAAGCCAGCGTAACAATTTTATAATATCTCGAGCCAAACAGAGGAGAGGAAATTAAAACAATAGTGTTCCACTGAGGGAGAGATATACTCCTCGATAAAAAATGAATTCTGACGTTGATATTTAACTTGAATCTATGGAGCACATGACTAAGATGATTCCTGATCCTTCAACAAAGAAGTAAGACAAAAAGACAGTTCAGCCTGGGTACAGAAAAACAAGCAAAGCGGTGAATCGAGACTCAGAAAGAGTATATATGGTGAAAAGTCCGGTTGTTTTCCAGGATGAGACTTTAATGAATGAGCCAGTTGCAAAGTGTAGGAAATACGAGCCCATGAGACTCAAGAGACGGAACCATCAGTGTCCTTGGGATAGAAGTCAGATTGCTAAGCAAGGAGTTAAGTTTTCTCAACTAAATTTTTTTTGATTGATAAATTATTTACGCAAGTGAGTTTCCACCTTAATTTCGAGTTGATATCCTCAAATTTATTGATAAAAAACTTCCCATAGAAGATAATAACGATTAATTTTTTAAAACATTCCGATAAAAATGCCAAGTAAACCAACCTTAGGTAATTCTCACCTTTAAGACCTTTTATTCTTTCTGACTTGTTGAGCGATTTATCCGATTTGTTCCTCTAAATTTTCACTGCTGAGTACTCTTTTTTTCTTTAGCACCAGAACCTGTATGCAATTAACAGCAGCTAGAATGTATCTTCTAATTTTCTCCCTCTTTTCCTATTTACAGTTTAGGTTCAGCAATTTTTTCATATTTTGGAGGCATTCTTCGAGAAAAGCGCTCTCCTCATTAGAACTCATTGTTACTACTTCAATGTCACATTACAAGGTAGGATACTCATCTGCTGCCTACTGAGCCTATTTTTCGTATGAGGAAATGCAAACTGAAAGAATTTTCTGGGAAATCGGAAATGTTATTTTTTTGGAAGCTTTAATCAAATCTTTCAATACCATAAAGCTTAGGTTTTATTCTAAAACTGTTTTTTTATTTCTGTGTTGCCTTATCTCTTACGTTTAAGAATTATAGTACGTTGGGTTCGAAGATTTGGGGTTAGATGAAATCGCGAATGACTTGTCGGGCAAAAATTCCGTGTTTTTCCTGCTTTTATCTTTGCCATTGGCATCATCGTGGCTATCCGAGGTTTTCATCTTGGCAGATTTGTAATTCCCCCTGTCGCTTTACAATTCAAGCATATTTTTTGTAAAGTATATCGCTTTCTGAGTTGAAATCCCCGATTCTTGACGAGTTTGTATCCGGGAATACTCATTTTCAAGATGGTATAATTCTCTATTTTCCTGATTTGAGTTATGAGGATTCTTTTCGAAAAAACTTATTTATTTTCCCTTAATCGCACCATTTTTCATATACTCCGAGGTTTAAGGCTTACTGCACTTATTCTTGACTTCTTTAAGAATGTTTTCAAGTTTTGCATTCATTTTCGCTTATAAGTCCCTGAATTTTTGTTCATACTTGGTATCGAAGCTGGGCTTGCTAGTTTACGGAGTACGCTACAGAACAAGATCGACCTTTTAGCGTTTACAACTCGGTTAATGGGTATTTTCTTAACTTTTCTTGTTAAGTCGGTCGATGAGTACCTTTTTCAGTCTGTTTTCTCCGGATTATTAGACAGATTTTTTTTTATATTTGCTTTTTAGCCAAAAGCTAGATGTGGAGGTAGAAAAATTATTAGAAAGTGAATTATTTTCGCAGTTTTTTGAGAAACTTGTCGTTTAGCACTTGGCATCATTAAAAAGACAATACTTCTTTGTCGATTTATTTTTTACCGAGCCTCCCGATAAGGAGCGTTTTTTCAAACTTCTACCATTTAAGTGCGCTCTTTTTCCCGCATTTAAGTCTTCACTTGGAGTTTTGTTGATTCTAATTTAAACTATTTTGGTGAGATACAGTTTTGCCATGTTACTGAACTACTTCATCACAGAGTCAGCAGTTTTTAGAAGAATATCGTCGAGATGGTGATAAAATTTCGCCTAAAAGTCTTCAAACGATTGGGTTCTCGACTGATAAACTCCAGCAAGATCATGGTAATTTTGTATGTAGTGACATTTGGAATCTTGAGTCCACACTTGAATTGTTCTGTCAAATAGATCTTTCCAAGATGTGGTGACCTGGAGTATTTTTGTACCGATTTTTTCTCTCACTTATTTCTCTTCCCCACTTAATGTGACATCTTAGCTATGATCCCTGCTCTCCATTTCTCTTTTCTCCTATTGTGAAACGAAAATTCTAGAATTTATTTATTTTGGTATGTGAATATTCTAAATATAATCAAAAGTTTTGAACGTGTATCTTAATCAAGAGGTTTGAAAAACTGAAGGAATTAAAAAAATGGAAGGCACGTAGTCTTGAGGCATAAACAAAACTAAAATATTGATTGAGTGTGAAAATCAGTGTACCTTATTCGTGAACAAGACAAACAAATTTATGTTCACATTATGAGACACTATAGCTCTCTTTTTTCACTTTTTTTAAATGAATGAGCTGAAGAACTTTCAGGAGATTTTTGCTATGATTTTGTTTCAGACTATTGTTAGTGTTTTTTATCGGGGTTATTCCTGAATTTACTTTATTCGATGAGTCGTATGATTTTTTCTTTTTCCTTTTGCTGATCTAGCGTCTATTTCTAGGCTTTTCTTTTCTATTACTCTTAGCGTTTTCGCTTTTCAAGCTCTATTTTCAGCATTTACTGCTATTCAGTTCTCAATCTTAACTCCTATTTTTCTCTTTCTATCATTCTCTTCTCCCATTGCTATTTTTCCTGGGCTTATTTTTAAAGTTTTTTCCTAGCTTCTTCTTTCCTCCTTTAAAAAAGACTTGTTTTCTCTTCCAACAGCTATTTGTTCATCTATTTGTACGATTAAAGCATATTTTTTAAGTTGACTAC
>JAOWAT010318951.1:0-14406 GCA_028571025.1 Longipedia americana
CTATTTTATGTATCAAAATACCTTCAATCGAAGGGTGATCAACGGCGATCTTTTGTCATGGACAATCCTTTTTTACTATAATCGTGGGTAATATTTTCATTGATGAGGAATCTGTTGGTAAATTCTGGAAAACTACACCTTGGTCATCACTATTACAGAAAATTAAAAAGATTGTCCACGTTAAAAAGATTGCCCATGTCAAAAAGATTATCCACGACAAAAAGATTTTCCTCGATAGAGAGAATCACACTTACTATAAAATTTTATTTTATTGTACGGAAAATATCTATAAAAATTAAAAAGATTGCCCACGTTAAAAAGATTGCCCATGGTATAAAGATTGCCCATGTCATAAAGATTATCCACGACAAAAAGATTTCCCTAGATTGAGAGAATAACAAGTACCATTAACTTTTATTGTACGGAAAATGTATATTTTTAAACATTATTCTTCTGTCCTAATTCTATTTTTCTAAATTTCAGAAACATTGGCAAAAGAAGTTCCAAAATTCAGGGTAAAATGTCTCTGCATTTGAATTTTATGTGTCTCTTAAAGTTATTCAGAAATGTTATTTCAATATTAGAAAAAATAGAATTGAGTTATACATTTCCCTGTGCTAGTTTGAACTGTTTTATTGAAATACTGTACCAACTAATTATTCAAAAACATTTCTTTAAATTTTTCACAAAATTATCAATTATGAAGCATTTATCAAATGAATACTATGAAACTACTTAACCTAACATTTTATTGTTTATGATTAAAAGTTTAGAGCAATTAACATTTGCATTCATTGTTTATTTTATTTATTAGAATTAATAAAACTCAAATTTTGATGAAAATAATGAGTCACCTCAAAAGATTTTCCTTGATTTGATTCAACCGAGAATTGAGGGGAGATTCTCGAACATATTCTCAAGCACACGCACACGCAGCACTAGTGGGGAAATTAGTCTTGTCTTGTAAGATGTGATAAAATGGATTTTGGGTTTTGGCTGGCTTGACACAGGTTGTTCTCGGTTAAGATGGTTTTCAAAGAGATGGTTTTCAAGCTGGCTGTTTTATGGGTCTAAGGTGGTTGAATGGTTCTAAGATGGGTACATGCCCGTTTGAATGGAAATATGCTTGGTTCAAAGTAACTTCTAGAAAACATTTATGAGCGTAAAGTCATAAAGCCATTCAAAGCAAGCCCAAAGACAATTTCGCGAAAAACCATTTTGTACCCAAACGTTGGTGATATTAATGCCTGCTCAAAAGTCAATCTTGGGTATTCTGGTGATTTGAACGAACGCACAATCCGATTTAGTCCTGTCAGAGTTCTCAATGTGAACACAAACTCTGTTTAAGCATTCCCGTTGAATATTCTTCAATGTGCCATAAATAAATTAATACAAAAGCAATTAATTAATCCGATGCAAAAAGACTGTGATTTATTGTACGCCTTACTAATTTCTTCTACGAATGACCTTAAATTCCGCCAAAATGTGTGATGCACTTCAGTTGAATTGGAAGCTACCCAATCAATCGAAATCTCAAGTTCAAAAGCAAAACAGCAAAAGTGACAACAACAATAACAATAAAAAACAAAGAAAATCAAAGAAGAATGGCGATGATCCGTCGGCTAAGTACACCCTCCGTGCTTGTTCCATTCAGAAACGTATTGAAACTGAACACCGAAAGAGTCAGCCTCGAAAACGTGGACCAAAACCGAGACCAAAGCCTCTGCCCATGAGCAAATACAGAAGGAAAACGGCAAATTTGAGAGAACGTCAAAGAATGGGGGAGATCAATACGGCCTTTGATCTGCTAAGAGATAAGGTTCCAACACCATTGGCCACTGGAAAAGGCCGCTGCGAAAAAATGACGAAAATCAACATTCTTCATGTGGCCATCAGTTACATTCGCGCTCTGGAGAGTCTGCTCGATACTGGAGATGTGGGTGTGCAAATCTACGGTACATCAATGATCCAAAGCCCATTCTCAATGCAGTCCAATTCACCCTCCCCCAGTAACATTCACCCAACTGGTGCCACCAGTCCAGCTGGTTCAAGCAGATCGTTCTCCACCAGTACCAGAGATTCCAGCATGAGTGGAAGTGAAGACTCTGGAATTATGGACGATGAAGAGGATGAAGAAATGCAACAATGCCCGGATTGGACCGAGTTGACATCAACTCTGGAGTTCACCAACGCGGCCAATATAGGCAACAATGTCAACAACACGGCCACATCCCCCATGGCCCTGTTGCCAAAATCCAACAAGTTGCTGTCATCATCATCATCATCTCCTTCATTAGTGTTGTCTTCTATGACCTCCAAAAATTCTTCGTCTTCTTCTTCATCTTTTACAACTTTCAATAATTCTTCTCCGCCTACTTTGTCTCTACGCGGTAATCTGGATACGCTCCTTACCTCATCGGCGATCGTCAACAACGGAGGAGTTACCGGAAGTGGACAGACCGGAAATGATAGCTCCACTTCCGGTACGAGTACTACTTCCGGTGGTGGAATAAGTCCGTCTATTCTGCTGCAGGATACGTTGAAGTTTTTGCAGAGCAAGTCCTTGCAGAGACAGCTCTCCCTGCCTGATATAGCTCAAGAGGCTACGGACTACTTCAGTGATCTCAGTTCTAGCTTTGATTCCTTCGATGGGTTGATGGATTTTCAACAAGAGGATAGTTTTCTCAGTGATTTGTTTGTACAAACTGCTTAAAAATTTGAAATTGAAAGTGAAAAAGACATTAGAGAATCATACGTATCAAATTCTAAAGAAATACAAACTTGGAAAACAAATTGGAATAGAAATGAAAAAATTGCATCTAAATCTCTTCTAAAATATAATTGCAACTTCATCCCTCAAATATGAAAAAGAAGCTCAAATTCGAACACAACCGAATAGAATTAGACAATTTAGTGTATGAAATGGACCTTTCATAAAAGTCCTGTTTAGAGAATGGATGCAAAATTATTAATATTAGTACGACCATTTAAAAGTGTTTGCTGAAAATAATCATTATTATTATTCCATCCGAACTTTACTAGTCCAAAGAATAAAATGTGTAAGATAGTAATTATTGGCTGAATCTCCAGGTGCTAAATCAAATTTGTTCAAAGCAGTTTACAGGTTCATTCTCACTCTCTTCCTCAATGGAAGAGCTTGTTGAATTGGACTTGATTATGTGCGAGCTGCTAACATAATAAATTAATATAATGGATATTGAAAAAAGCTGAATGAAGAACGCACGGGTTTTATGGTTCATTATATTGTAAGGGTGTTGGTAAGGTGGATTGCACTCTGTAGGGCTGTAAAACTTAAAGTATGTTTGATCAGTGTCTCAAAAATGAAATCTTAAAGATCCTTATCATTTTAACTCAGAGGTTAAGTTGGAATTATCCTAAAATTCTAAAAAAATTGTAAGCTATTAAAATCTTTCAAATTGTTATTACCATTTTGCCTTATCTTTAGATGATAGGCAAACAAAATTTTGATTAATATTGTATTTTTGGAAGAATGTACTTTGCAAAAAATTTATCCGAATTTAACTGAACAAACAAAATGTAAGAAAGAATATATTTATCCTAAGTTTACTGCAATGTCTCAATTGATCTCAATAAGTTTAAATGGACACTGAATAAAAGAATCACTCTCTAATATGAAAGTAAAAATATGTAAGTCCAAAATTGCTCCATTTTTAATGATGACAATTCAAAGAGATCAATTTTTGTTTTGCGTTACCTGTTTGAATTCAATCATTTCTTTACAATTTCTGTTTGAATTCAAATACTAAATACAAAATGAAAATTTTCCAGGAATTATTGTTTTGAAAATGTGAGGGGCTACTTTACTTATTTTCAGGGGATTAACTCACCTATTAATGTGTCTCTTCAAAAACAATTAGAGCGGCCCTCTTAGGTGCAACATGCCTTACCATCATCCAGCCCAATTTCCATGCATTCTTCTTCTTCTTCATTTCTTGTGCTATACTTGCTTATAGCAATATCCTCCTCCTTCCCACCATCAAAACTCTGAAATTCAATGAATCTTTTTCTACCAAAACACCAAATACCTCTGTCTCATTGAAATTGATGTAGTCCTATAAAATTCAAAATGAATTTGAAATGATAAATGCGGTTTATAATCCTGAAGAGAACAATCGAGAACTTTTAACTGATATTCCTTGTAAAACTGGACAAAATTGGGGTGTTTCTCAAAAACAACCAGACGCAAATATAGCTGAAATGATTGGATGGATTGCTCCATCTAGCTCCATGCAGGTTTGTCATACCAAGAAATTGTGTTACAAAATGGGGTGAAACAATCCATCTAATAATTTTAGCTAAATTCTTGTCTTACTTTTTCTTATAAACACCCCAATTTTGACCACTTTTAAAGGGAACAGCAGTGTCTTCAAATCTAAATCATATTCTGAACTACTTTTCAAATTTCACAATCAGAAAGTGTCCCAAAAGTTTGTCATTAAGGGATTAAAGCTAGAATTTTCTCATTTTATGAAGTAAATTAAACAATTAGATTGCAATTTTGTCAATTTCAAACTTTTCCATAGGCCTAAATTCCGCTGTAGTTTCGCAAATGTAGAATTTCATCAATTATATTGTTGAGACAGAGGTTAAATTTGCAAGTTAGTTCTTCCTTCCTCGGGACCATTTCATTCCATGATTTATGATTCTTGATATCAAGCTGAGGAAAATATTTCTAGTGTACATATACAATATTAATTGTAAAGTTCAATTATTAGATTATGTTTATGCCCAGATTGCATTTAGAAAGAAAAAGATATCTGTTGTTATATTAACTGCATTTAATTTTTTGGCCAATTTGCAAACTTATATCAACAATTAAGTCCCAAACTTTAGAAAAATGTAAAACAAAAATAGCATATTTTTATAATATTTTTGAGAAAAATAATCAAAAGTTTAAAATGGAATCAAAAGATTAAAAATGGTAAAAGAAATTTGAAGCATCTTTATCTAAATGCAATCGAAACATACGTATATATCATGTGAAAAAAGAATCGAAATATTAAATACACAAATGTAAGCAAAAATCAAAAATACCAAAAATATATGAAAAATCTCAAAAAAGAAAAGAATAGAAACTCGTTTACATTTATCTAATCTGATGAAATTCATAGAAGGGTCTTTTGAATGTAAAGAAGTGAGTTTAAGTTTTTACCTGATAAGAAAACGAATACATTTTAATGGTTTTCAACTGTGATAGTAGTGAAGGAAAAGAAATAGTTTTTGTGAAAGAGAATCCATCTTTTCTTCTGATCATTCACAGCTTGTGTGTGATACATCCATTTTCAAAAGTCTTCACTGTCTCATTATTTCCTTCTGAAATCACAAATGAATTTGAAAATTTTACTTATTAGATTGATCTCTGCAAGATTTTTTCATTATAAATTTTCATGAATTTATACTTTTTGGCTCAAAATCTAGTTGCAATCATGATTGAAAGTCAGATATTGTGTAAATGTATTTATATTTTCAAAACATTTCCTTCAAAAAGTGAGAGATTAGAACTCATTTCAAAATTTTACTCCTGAAAATGGATGCACTCAATACAATTTTCAATCGTCCAGAATTCTGAATATTGGAAGTGACAATCAGATGATCTTCCTTGTCGGGGTAAATGAGACATTTCAATGGAATTTAGCGATTAATAGAACATCAACTTCTAGTCAATTTTAAAAGAATAATCTATAACACTGAAGAAAATTTAGAAAAAAAATGATCTAAGTTTTCCAAATAGAACTTTTTTTTGCCAAACTGAGGATTTGAAAAAACCAGAAAAGTCCATAAAGCAAGAACTTTAGGTATTAGAAGCTGCCAAAACATGTTTGTTACTGCAAACTTTTAAATTATTCACAACAATTGAATCTGAAAGTTTTTGGCTTGATGAATAAGTTTTGAAAAATCGTTAGTTCGTCTCAAATATCCATTGTAAATATTTCAAATATTCTTCCTTTCACTTGAATGGCAAAGATAGATTTTGGATCAAGTATCAATGACCAAAATCTTTGAATCACGATTATTTCGAGAGACTTGGAATTTATAACTGAGATAAAGTACAAAGTTAAGAAAGAGTCCATTTGACTTCAAACGTCAATTTGGATATTTTCATACTCCAGAAAGTTTTGTAAATAGCAATTGCCAAATAGCCAACTGATCTGTCTTCTAAAATGGGCCATTGGCGTATTTTCTGTCTTATACCAAAGCTGCTATTTTCCAAAGAATTCGGTTCAGAATAAGAGTCTTATTATGAGGAAAAATTAATCCATTTTCCAACTGTGCCTTGGAACTTATGCATTTGCAAGGTCAGGTGGAAATGCTTTATTTGTTTTGTCAAATAAAATTGTTGTCAATTTTCATTGTAAAGAACAAATTTGATTTGGTTCCTTGCATTGAAGATTTCTTGAATGTAAAAGAATAATTTTTCAGGAAATAAAATTGAATATTATGTACCCTATTATAACATGAACTAGAAATCCATTGGTTAATTTTTGCTTTTATGTCAAGTTCATATTGATGATTTAAAAGCTATTTCAAAATAATTATATGGAAGTGAAAACTAGAATTAGAGGCAATTGCATGAACCCAAATCTTGTTTACAAAAACCTACAGTTTTCTCAAAATTTGAGTTTTTCTTTACTTAGTGAGATGTTAACTTTTGCGCATGCTTAAATTTAACCTTTCCATACAGGGAGAAAAATATTTTGTTTGAATGTAGCTAACGGTTTTTATTGGTTTTGCTTTAAGTACGATGAGAACGGAAAATTAACATAACTTATTTTATCCTGAAGTCTTGAAATTGTAAATATTTGACCTCAAGCCATACTCATCAAATATCTATAGAAGTAACAATTCAAATGGGTGACAGTTTCGAACAGTCTTCAGCAAAATAGCAAGAGAGAAAAAAAGCAACCCTGTCATTGTACTTCAGTACACATTGGACTTCAGCCAACAGCTCTTTTATATAGTAGAGATCTCTTGAGATAACATGTATACTCCAAAAACTTATGAAAACCATGTTAAATTATCTATATGAACAAAATTGCACAATACCCTATATTGCCATTTTCTAAACTCAGTCTACCATTCAGCATTACATTTCTTTCCCCTTAAGTCTGATATTCAAACATTCCTGTTTGCCTAATATTATATGGCTAATTCAAATTCCTTTCCAAGCTTTTTCTGGTTTAATATTTGGTTTAAAAAGACTTGTTTGTTTGTCAGATGAAAATGATAAATTTCTTTATGATTGTAGGTGTTAAAATGCAATTTACATTTCTCCCATCACTCAAATCAGGATTTTAAGAATTTCCAAGAATATCATGTTATGACAAGAAAGAGATTGGAGAAATGTCAAGAAAAGTTTGATAATAAAAAACTTGGAGAAATGTCTAGACCACCGTGACAAGAAACTTTTTCTGAAATAATAGAAGATATAGGCTGCACACATAAGAGAAGTAAGGAAATCATAGATCCATGATTAAAGAAATACGTTTTTGGGCGAAATCTATTAAAAATATAGAAAAAAAGATAAAAATTATCAGTAAAATTTAACTTCTTTTTTAAATATAGGTTGAGAGTACTCTTTTGAGTAATTTTGATCTGTAAACAAGAGGCTTTGGTTAACCTAGACTTGTTAAAATTGGCATTATGAAAGAGGCCTCCTTTCTACAAATAGGTTAATAACTTCTGAAAAACAAGTTATGGAAAATTTTGAATTTGTAATGTGACCAAATCAAAATCAAGTACAGAAAAGTCTGCTCAAAACTCCAAAGTTTTTCACTGATCTCTCATAATATTTCTTGGAGCATAGCAAGTATCATTTTCACTCTTTGATGACTTTAACAGTCTCACTCAGGCACCTTATTTCAGCTACCAAAAAGTGTAATCAGATGGGGTCTCCTGGCAATCGGTAATACGGAGTAAATTGCCTCAAAGAGAGAATTGAGACAAAATATATGCCTGTTTTTAAGATTTTTCATCATCTAATATACACCACAGATGATATAAAATCTATAAGCAAGCATAGATTTAGATTTAGATTTATTTCTTCCAAAAAGATATAAAAATATCTGATTACATGGAATAAATGGTATAGGGTATTTGTTATCTCTATATACCTTCTTGGATACTTTGTCACATTTCTAACATTAGTCATTTTAAAACCTATAATTTAGTTTTAAAGTGTACAGATAAATTATCATTGGTAATTGACTAGATCTGATGTGGTTTGCCTCCTATTCTGATTTTAATTTTTCCATGGGACTTGAGGAACTTGGTCTCTTACAAAACTTTTTGCCACATTTTTAGCAATTGACTTTACTTTAGTGTTTCTAAATTTTTGATCTAAATGTTTGTGGTTCCACAACATTTTAGCTTGGAATGGAAATGAATATCTGTCCATTGTTACTGGGTTTATCAAACCAGTTGAAGCTGATCTCAGTGAGTCTTTTCTTTCTTTTCCCTTCAATATGCAGTTCATTGGTTCTACATCATAATTTATAAAGCTCCATGTTGTATTTAAAATTTGTTTAGCTGCCAGTTGATTTACAGATAGGAAGTCAAGTTTTCCTAAGAGTTCTTTTATTGGTACATTCTTTATCAATTTTGATTTTGTGATAATGCGCATTAAATCATTTTGGACTTTTTGCAATCTTTTCATTAATTCACTTTTTTGGCATATTTCTGTCGGATCTAGATAAATGTTTGCATAGGCACCCAGGCAGTATTCGATTCTTGAGGTGACTAATCCCGCACCTAAAATTTTCATTTGATTAAGAGACAAATAAGGTCTAACTTTTCTAAGTAGGTAGAATTTATAGTTGGCTTGCTTTTCTACTTCTTTCACATGCTCACTAAATCCTAATTCATTGTTAAATGTTACACCTAAAAGTTTTTCAGAGTGACCCTCCCAGATTTCTGCTCCACCAACATTTATTTTCCTTTTGAATTCCTGATTTTTATTTGAAGGACTTATGAAAATGAATGCTGTTTTCTCTTTGTTTGCCACAAGGCCATTTGAGGCCATGAACTTTAACACCTTTATAGAGTCTTCTTCTAATTTCTCAATTATATCCTCTTCATTTTCACCAGAGCGACTAATTGAAGTGTCATCAGCATATGTAGCCAGTGATTTATGTAAGAATCTTCCTCTTTTGGAGATATCACAAGTTTCATTTATCCAAAGGTGTACATCATTTGTGTATACAATGTAGAGACTTGGACTGAAAACAGATCCCTGAGGTGATCCTATATTAACATTTATGACTTCAGACCTCTTTCTATTTATTTCCACTATTTGCATTCTATTTGCTAAGTAGGAATTTACCAATTTTATTGCAGATTCTTTAAAACCGTATATTTTCAGCTTTTTGCACAGAATATTCCGGTCAATCATATCAAAGGCTGCACTCAGATCAAAAAGTAAGATGCCCGTTGACATTTTATTAAATTTTTGTTCATTCCACTCTGTAAAAGCATAGGTAATCGCTGTTTGACATCCTCTATTCTTGCGGAAGCCATGCTGTTGTTTACTTATTAACTGATTTGACTCAAAATATTTTACAAATTGTGCATTTAAAACACTCTCACAAATTTTTCCTATAGTTGCTAAGTTGCTTACAGGGCGATAATTTTTCTTGTCAGTTTTACTGCCCTTATTTTTGAATAGAGGAATAACTTTTGCTGTTTTCCACTCTATGGGAAATTCACCAGTCAGAATACATCTATTTATACAGTGTGTGATAAAAGGCAACAAAATTCCCAATTTTTCTTTCACAAACACTGCACTCAGACCATCTATTCCAGAAGCTTTCGAGTTTTTCATTTCAGATATTCTCTTTTTTACAACATTCTGAGACACAGGGGTAAATTCAAATGATGCTTTTAAATCTTTCATTTCTTTTTCTAATCTTTCAAATGGATTCTCTACAAAAGTAGCATCTATGCCCTTTTTCAGCTTTTCAATCTTATCAATGTAATACTGATTCAGGATGTTTGCTATCTTTTCATCATCAGATATTGTTACTCCATTCTCAATTAAAGTAATACCTTCAACTGTTTTGTTTTGATATACCAATTTCTCAGTGGCTTTCCAAATGTCATATTTTTCTATGAGTGAACTTGCTTTTTGTTTTGCTTGTTTTTGGGCCATTGCCCTGAGCTCCTTTCTAACTTTCTTATACTCTGCTTCTTTCTGTTCCAATTTATTACCTCTACATTTTTTCTTTTCCTTGTAAAGCTTTTCTTTTTGTTTCATTTTGTCTCTAATTTCTTTGTTTAAGTTAGAGCTTCTGTTTACTTTAACTTTCTTTTCCACAAAAGGACAGTGTTTATCCAATATCTTTGTTACTGCAATTCTAAAATTGACTGCTGAACTCTGTGCTGATTTATTATCAATAATATTTGCATTATTCAGTTCATTAGCCAGGTCTAAATCAAATTTAGCTTCATCTTTTGGCTTCTGTCTCACAAGAATTTTCTTAACTTCATTTTTCTTCTTGGTGACTTTTACTTTTGAGCAAATGATTTTATGGTCTGCCCCAATTGGATTAGCACTTACTTCAGTAGAATCAATCAAACTTTTATCACTAGTGACTAGAAAATCAATTGCTGAATCTTCTTGGTTAACGTTGCCAATACGGGTCTTTCCAAATGATACATGAGAAAGACCATTGGATTCAATTATTCCTATCAGTATTCTTGCTAATTTCTTCTTGTCAAATTTCTTTTCATTTTCTTTGAATTTGTCAAGACTAAGATTCCAGTCTCCTTGAATCATAATTTTCTTATTAATTCCAACTGCGGAAATTTGTTCCCCAAACATTTCAAGTTCCCTTGCTTCAATATCTAATTTTGATTCTTCCGGACCTTTTTGAGCCCATTCTCTATAATAACAGGCAAAGAAAATATCCTCTTCTTTTCCAATGCCTTTTAGTTTCAGCCATACTGAACTAACTTCTGAAGACATCAAATCTGACAAAAGCTGTATTCTGTCTACTAAGTCATTTTTAACTAGCATTAGAGTCCTTATCAAGTTTCTTTTATTTGGTTTACAAACATATGCCTTGTAGTCCTGTAGGGAATAAACATTCGAGTCTCCACAAAAACTTTCCTCCACTTCCTGTAGTGCAATGATATCAATATTCCTATGTAATAAGACTGAATTTATTAGAGTACTTTTCCTCATGTATGATCTGCTTATATTTGCACTTCCAAAGTTTATCCAATTTTTATTCTTTGTCACAGAACGTGCTCCTGATGATTTTTCTGATTTTCTCTCTTCAAAATTAGACAAACCAACACCAGACTTATATCAATCAGACATGCTAGAATTTACTTGACTGCTTTCAGGTAAAGTGTTGGTTTTTACAGGTTCCTTTTTTGACAGACCCAGTGCTTCAATTATTGCTGCTGCATTTTCAGCCAGTAGTTGGATTCCAGTTGGTTCATTTTTAGGTTTCATCTTGTGTTTGAAATTACAATTTGCACCATTCCTACAGTTACCCTTCTGATAGAAAATGCAGTATTTCTGACTATTATCTTTGTTGTTTGAAGTTTGATCACAACCCCCACCAACATGTGCTTTTGGTGTAAAATTGTGATCAGTTAGTTCTTACTAGAGGGCAATGATTTTTACCTGTCCTGTGCAGTCAATTTTGGGTCAGCCTGTGTTTCTGTGGATGCCCATAGACCCTTAAGTTGACTTTGTTTTGCTCATATTGACTTAACTTGAGTTAACTTGAATTGACTCAAGTTAACTGGAAAGTCTAAATCTAAGACAGTATACCGTAAAAAAAGGCCGAAGAATGTTCCTGACTTGTGTTTTGGGGCATATTTGCCTCAATAGACCCTTAGGTTGACTTTGTTTTACTCATATTGCCTTAAGTCGAGTTAACTCGAATTGACTCGAGTTAACTCGAAAGTCTAACTCAAAGATGGTATATTGTGATAAAAAGCCCTTAGCACGTTCCTGTGCATATTTGCCTCAATAGACCCTTAGGTTGACTTTGTTTTACTCATACTGCCTTAACTCGAGTTAACTCGAATTGACCCGAGTTAACTCGAAAGTCTAACTCAAAGATGGTATATTGTGATAAAAAGCCCTTAGCATGTTCTTGACATGTGTTCCTGTGCATATTTGCCTCAATTGACTCTTAGGTTGACTTTGTTTTGCTAATATTGCCTTAACTCGAGTTAACTCAAAAGTCCATCTCAAAAACGGTATACCGTGAAAAAATGCCCATAGCATGTTCCTGACTTGTGTTGACTCGAGTTAACTAGAAAGTCTAACTCGAAGACAGTATACCATGATAAAAAGCCACTAGCATGTTCCTGACATATGTTCCGCTGCAAATTTGCCTCAATTGACCCTTAGGTTGACTTTGTTTTGGTCATATTGCCTTAACTCGAGTTAATTCAAATTGACTCGAGTTGACTCGAAAGCACAACTCAAAAACGGTATACTGTGAAAACAAGGCCTGGAACCCCAGTACCATGCGCAGGAAAAGTTACTTGAACCTTTGTTTTTTTCAGGACTTCTGCCGATAAATAAGCACAGGTATTGTTTTCAGGACATCAGGTAAAAAACGTTCCTTGTAAATTAATGGCTTCAGATTATACAAATTCTAAATAAGCTCAGGTACATCCTGAGTTCTTAGCAACATAAGATGACTTAGAAACCAAACAAAAAACAAGATGAACGACAAGTGGACCTGAGACCAAAATCCTTCATATACCCCTTATGATACCTAAACTACCTAAAATAGGAGTTCCAGCCAGTCTAGCAGCCTGTAACCTGTAATTTTTGAGAATAATGACAAGAAGGAGAACAATAATTTAAGTGAACCTGAGACCCAGGAACTTCTGACAACGTGCATTGGTCTTAATTTTTCTTTGACAAACATGATAACTGATGCAAGACCCAATTTCTTGAGGATTTTTAACTTTTGACACCCCCACCACCATCACCACCACCACCACCACCACTCTAGTGGTCCTGATACCATGCTGTGCATGGTAAAAAGATTCTTACCTAGAAGTGAAGTATAATCTATTATTACTTTACATCATCCCAAGTTTTAATCTGTGCAATGTGCATATTCACTTCCACTTCAAAATAAATTCCGTAAGGTGAAAAGCTATTAATTTTTACTCTACACTTATTCAGTATTGACTTAATGAAAGCTACTCTTTTTCCTGTTATGTGAAAGGCTGTTTGAATTTTCACATTGATCGATTTCAAAAAATTCTATGAAAATTTTTTTAAGAATAATCTTATTCCGGACCTTTATCCCTTCCAGTACAATGTGCTTTATACTCATAAAAATTCTAAAAATATTCAAGTAAGGTTTCACCCTGCATCTTCTTGTCCTTCCAACACACTGTGCCTTCTACTCATAACAAGCACAAAAGCCGTGCATAACCTGCGGATGTTTCCTAATGAGCAAAAGTATATGTTGACTGCAAGAAAATTGAAAATAATTTGAAGACAAGTACAATGATGGAAAGATGACGGCTATGCCGCCATTGAAAAACTGCCGATGTTCCATTGAACAGAGTGCAATAGAGGGCAGCACAAACTTGACGAAAGATTGTCGCTTGATGAGAGTCCGAGTGTCAAAATAAGACAGTCACCAAAAGCAGGTCGAAGAAAGGAAGAAGTCTTCCGCTTCTGCTGATTATCGTGCTCTGTCGGAAAAGACTTTTTTCCCCCATCCCCACCCTCCAAATCGCTACTCCTTGACCTGCGTTGATCCACAGGTAAAAACAATGGTGAATGGTAGTTCATTTTCTATTTTTGTTCTTTACTAGAGGGAGGACTGTGTATCCCGGAAAATTTCACCCTTGCGAATTTAAATTTATGTGCCACTCAACATTATTTCTGATATGAAAATTCGTTAATTTTTGTACATTTTTTACAAAATAAAACATTTTTAGAAGTCATTTTATATCCATATGCAAAATTACCCCATAAAAATTTCACATCAATCTGCCTTTAAATGATATTGTCAAGCTCCATAAATGTCAAGGATGTACCTTGTCAAATATTGAGAAAGTTAATCCAATAAGGCTTTCTTAAATCTAATAACAGATTTTGTGATTGTGGCTTTCAAAGAAGTACAAATGATATTTGGTGTTCACAATTGGGAATAGATGTTGATAATTCCTTTGGAATTGACTATGATTATGATAGCACATGTATGTCCGAATCCATGTGACAATTGAAATTAATCCTGATATTTCATTATAAAGTGTATTATTTCTATTATATATATATTTTTTGTAAACGCATTCACAAACTCCCTAAAGTGTAAGACTTCTTATGAAGTTTCAAAGAAATTTTTACTTAATAAAAGTCCCGATTCTTACACA
>JAOWAT010319062.1:0-14398 GCA_028571025.1 Longipedia americana
CTAACATTAACACATTATTACCGAAAATATGTGATTCTGAATTTTTGAAAATTGTAAAGAATAAGTAAAAAATCTGTAAATAGGAGTACATGTGATCCCTAAAAGAAGTAGTGCCAATATTAGACACACTTCCACTGTTAGGGTGAATATCTCTTTTGGAAAAGTGGACCATCCAGAAAAGTGGACTTTCCACTTTATATCAATGAAAAAAGTGGACAGTCCACTTTTTTAAATTCCGGGAAACAAAAAGTGGACCGTCCACTTTTCTCATAGATATAAAGTGGACCGTCCACTTTTCTGGACGGTCCACTTTTTTGATAGAGATATTCACCCTTGGGAAATGAAAGTAAATAAATTTTTCACATAATGCTAAGGTTCTTGAGTATGAACTCTCTATTTTGCCCAATGGGCTACCTTTTAGATTTTAGATTTTAAAATTTTTGGCCATTTTCTCGCATCCATTGCATTTTGTATTGTGAAATAAAATCCATTGTTCAAATGTTATAAAGAATTTTACAATCAAATTCTATTTAAATGGTACTAATATTAGGTCCATTTTTGAGGATTTTTCATACTTTTTACTTTTTGGTGCTTTGTGAGTTCTTTGACATATTTTTCAATGGAAGATCGATGCTGTTCCTTACTTTCATTAAAGAATTAAGAAATTTTCATATCCACATAGAGAATATTGCCACTCATAGATCTGAAAATTTGACAAAATAATGCAAATTTTGACCCATTTACCTACAATGTCCATATTGTAAGGACATTCGAAAGGAAAAAGTTAAAAAATACATATGAGGCGCCCCAAGGAGTTTTTCAAATAAATCGAAAATTTTCAATTTGAATGGCCTATAATTTTTCAATGGAGTTTTACCTGTTCTCTCACCTTCAAAAAGAATTATTCAATTATCTCTTTTCCTGAATGCGCAATTTGACTTTTAATATGGCAATTTAGATGAATTTACTACATAACTGAAAACTTAAAATGCGTTTTTCTCAAAATTGAGCAAATTTTTTTATTTAAAAAACTCCTTGGGGCGCCTCATATCTCACAAAAATGAAATTGGCAAATTTATCTCCATGGAGATACTTTCCATTTCATTTTAGAACACTATTCAAGTATACAAAGACTGGTTTATATGTTCCAGACAACAATGTTATCTAACCTTTTTTGGCTATCATTTTTTTGCCGGTTTTTAGATTACTAAAATATCTAAAATTAAAAATCTTGTACACTTTTGAGTTTTTGCGTTTTTGGAACTGAGTGAGCCATGTCGGGCCAAAATCATTTTTGAATATTCAAATGGATCTTGAGATTTATTGAGAAGGACATTAAGGACCTGTGTGAAGCTCGGCAGTCACAAAGATCTAAACAACAATGATTTTTCGATTTCGCAACATTTTGAAAAGCAAGATATAAAGAAAATAAGAGAAAATGACCATCTATAGACAAATCCTTTAAATACATGATGTAAATTTACCTTAAAGAAATATATCTATAATTAATTTTAATAAATTTAGAAAATGCAACATTTCCTTTCATGACGTTACTCATTTCGAATTCTAAGATCGACGAGAAGGGCCTAGATTTAACTTATGTTCTTCCTAAAAGTAGTCATTTTTAGGGTGTAAATTCAAAATCATTATACAAAAATAAAGATAAATTGGTTGGAAGTATTGTTTCATCTAGTTCCATGCACATTCAAAATGTCATTACAAATATGCATAGAACTGGATGAAACAATCCATCCAACAAATTTAGCTATATATTTGTATTACGATTTTGAATTTACACCCGAAAAATGACCATTTTTAGGCAGAACATCAGTCAAGGAATCTTACATATAGTGTCTACTTAAATTTTCATTATTTTTCATCTAACTTTTTTACTTCCGGAGCTAAGTATTTTTTTATTCCTTACTTACTTCAAGAATTTGAACATATTTTCATCTAGAAAGAACATTTACACATTCAGAGAAATCAAAATTTTGTTGATTTGTGGAAATTTTGAGTGACTTTAGGAATTATGTGGATGAATTATGATCAAGCCTTTTTGTCCTAGTATTAGTAAGGGGCGGACCAAAAAACAAAATTGCACAAAACCAAGTGGGGACCATTCTTAATTCATGATTTTGCCAAAAAAAAATAAGTGCTAATTAAACATTTTTACATTTTAATAGATTTCCAGGTCGCTCTGGGCCTTTAGATTTACTTCAATGGGAGTGAAAAAAGTGATATTTGTGACAAAAATGACACCCATTGAAATTTGATATAATGAAAAAATATTTTCTGTGTATTTGTTTTTATGCTGATATATAACTTTTAAAATGGTCCCCTCTATTCCCAAGGTCATTTTTAATTTTCACTACATAGCTTGGTCCGGAGCCTAGAACTAGTAACACATATCAAATCAAATTTATTTTTATACATATTTCCCAAAATTGCCAAAACGGGTAAAATCTCGTACATTTTTTGAGTCTTAAGAGACGATTTTTGAAAAATGGTCATTTTAAGAAAGTTCTAATCAAGCAATTTTTGGGGCCTGAGTTTTTCGAAAATTTTCAGAGTTATTCGTGAAAAATTGAGTTTTTGCCCATTTTCTGCTTGAGTTTTGACGAATATTTTGTAACAAAAGTTCTGTAAAAACTGTATATCTTTTGTTTTGTTTTCAGCAATACCTTGAATATGACGTGACTTTACCCTCTGACCGTGTTCAGCAATTAGTGGACTGCCTGCTTTCAAGCGTGAACAACCTTCTGGGTCGCCTGAAAACGGTTTTCCTGGTTGAAGACATCATTGACTCCATTCGTTTCGCCCTTGGCATGTACCTGCTGACCTACATTGGTGCCTGGATGAACGGCTTGACTCTGGTCATCTTGGTTTGGATTGGACTCTTCTCAGCACCAAGGATTTATCGTGATAACCAAAAGAAGATTGATGAAGCCGTTTTGCCTATCAAACAGAAACTAGATGAAATGTCTGCTAAGCTCAAAAACTCCCTTCCTGCCAGTGTGGCCGGAAAGAAGGAAGAATAAATTAAGAAATGAACGAATAACGAAAAGAAAAAATAATTTTATTATAACTATTTGTAACTAAGAACATCTCTTGGTTAAAAATTAGAAATTTGTGAATGAATATTTTCTAAAGAAAAAGAAATAAAAGCTTTCTATAATAACTTGCAACACATTTTCATTATCAAGGATGCACTTATCAAAAGCCGCAGAGCTCTTTGCCTGGGATTTTTCTTTTATCTGTATGTGACCTTTTTAAGGAGTAATTTGTGGTTTTTCATGTATGTTATCTTGAAAGTCAGTTTTAATTTGATGAAACGTCAAAATTGAGTCTGTTCAGAATACAACTTGACCAAAAATCCGTCTTTTTTTAATAGTGATTGTTTTGACGGGAAAAACTGAAATGAAGTTTTTTATTTTTGTGCTTCTCTTTTCAATTGCCACCTCGGCTCCACAAAATGAAAGGAAAATTGAAGAACCTGCCAAGCTTAATGAACAGCTGGAAGGAATTGGACAGATTTTGAAATCACTTCAAACAAAATCAAAAAGTTCTATGGGTATAAATCCACCTTATTTTCAAACTTTCCAAGGTATTTCTCAAGTATTGAAAGCTTTGAAAGACACACCGGTTGAAGCAGAGGGAAAAGAGGTTGTCCAGGCTTCTTTTCTAAAGGACAATTTCAATGGCATTGGAGAAATATTAAGGTCTTTGCCAAAGGAAGCTGGAAAGGATAATAATGTTGATGGAGATTTCACGGATATCGTTAATGGCATTGGGGAATACTTGAGATCATTGCCAAAAGAATTGGCTGATGCTCCAAGTAAGGATCAAAGTATGCCAAGGAGTTTAGAAGGAATGAGAAAATCTATAGAAACAATGAAAAATATTGAGGAGAAGAAAGATAATACTACAACCACAACCACAACTACAACTACAACTACAACTACAACAAAAACGACAACTACAACTAAGAAAGCTCCTACAACAACTACTACTACTACTACGAAAACCACAACTACTACAAAAACAACTACAACAACAAAAACCACCACAACTACAACAAAAACTACCACAACTACAACAAAACCGACAACCACAACTACAACAACAAAAACCACAACTACAACAACAAAAACGACCACAACTACTACAAAACCGACGACCACAACTAAAAAAGCTCCCACGACTACAACTAAAAAGACTCCAACAACCACAACCACTATAAAACCAAGTAATGGAACGACAACCATAAAGACAACCACCCACAATCCTAATGCCACCACCACAACGATGCCACCAAAGAAGAAGAGTGATGTTGTTCCAATTGTCGTTGGTGCTGTTTTGGGAGGAATGGTCATCATTGTTCTAGCTGGATATTTCATCATGAGGATGAAAGCAAACAAATCATCATCAACTTCATGAATTGCAATATCTTAAATATTGTCAATATTTTATACGTACAATGAAAGACATCGATAGAGTCCGTACAAGGGGAGTAGTTTTTTGAAAAATTCGAGAAATAGTTTTTCCTCAAATTTTCTGGGCATGGTTTTCTCATCATCCTTTACCCCCCCCCCATAAGAGTTTCAGAAAAATTTACTTCATAAAGAAAAAAATTTACTTCATAGGGGTCAAAAATGTAAACAAACCCAAAATTTCAAATATTTATGATGTAGGTTTTTTCTTTATGAAGTAAATTTTTTCTGAAACTCTTATGGGGGGCAAAGGGTAATGAAAAAAATCATACACTGAAAATTTGAAGAAAATCTATGTCTAGAATTCCTCAAAAAGTGACTCCCCATTTCATTGATATGCCTATGACTCTTTCAATGTCTTTAATAAGTACCAAAATGGGCATTGTACAGTGCAAAAGATTTATTTCTTTTCACTAATAACAAAAAATCTGAAAATCCCTCAATACCCACAATTTGTGAAAAAAGAATCCTCTATAGAATCCTTTATAGAAGTTTTGAAATATACTGTTTGATGAATATTTACCATGATATACAAAAGAATTTCTACTATTAACCCTTCTATCTTTCTGTTTGATGAATATTTACCATGATATATAAAAGAATTTCTACTCTTGCCCTTTCTATTTTTATCCAAATATTGCACATAGGTTTGATTTTTAGCATTTTTCAAATTCTCATCCAATAGGGTGGTTTTCAAAACATGAAAATGAGTATACAAACTGAGGCCATGTAATTTTGATATTTTCAACATCTAATTCAGCGCCATCTATTAAAAAGGGAGGTCAAAGTCTATGAACAGAAAAGTTGTAAATTTTAGAATCCTTCATAAAATCAACAATACTTATATATGAGGCGCCTCAAGGAGATTTTGCATTAAAAAAATTTGCGTAATTTTGCGCAAAATGCATTTTAAGATTTCAGTTATGCAGCAAATCCACTGTTTTTGCAATCTTAAATTTCAAATATCGCATTCAGGAAAAGAGATAATGACTTGATTCCTGTTGCAGAGAATAAATTGAGTTAAATACTAAACAAAAAATGGTGGCCCTTAAAATCGCAAAATTTTGATTTAATGCAAAATCTCCTTGGGGTGCCTCATATGAAAGCAATTTTTTGCAATCCAATACATTATGCACTGTTGCACTCTTTTTTAATAAGCATAAACTTTATAAGCATATGAGCCTCAGATTTCCGGAATAGTAAGCATATGCTAAGCATAATGCTGAGGCTCATTTTGAAATTTTTTATTACTTTCAAAGGCTTTTTGTTTCTAAAATTTGATTAAGATCCATAACATTTTTGGCGTGCGGCTACCACCGTGTGCAAATCTTTCCACTTTGCCTGTTTTAGCATTCATGTTGTTTCAGCAACTTCGCAAAAACTGAGCAAAATCGGTTAATCCCACAACTACATTAACATGCAGTCCCAAAAAATAAGCATATGCTAAGCATATTTTGAGCCTCAAATTGCCAAAAAATTAAGCATATCCGAGTTGGCCAATTTTACACTATGTTTTTAAAAAAATTTAGTGTATTTGAGGGGATGAAAGAAGCTTTTTTCCAATCAGTGACAAAATGAACATTTTTCCTTTTTCATTTTCTTAAAGTTTGAATATCAAAATCTTATATTATTCCAATTTATTCCAAGAAATTAAAGGTATTCTGAAGACTATAGTTCTTGATGTACCTCCTACATATGAAGTGGTTTGCCCTTTCCTGTCCCTAAGGTCGCTTCTCTCTATCACCAACAATGTTTGTTGTTTCGTACAATATTTGTTGTTTCGTACAATGTTTGTTGTTTCATACAATATTTGTTGTTTTGTATCAATATGAACACATAGCAGTTTCCCAAATTTTCAAAAAATAATTTTCACAAACAACTAACATTGTACAAAACATCAAACATTGTACAAAACAACAAATATTGTACGAAAAAACAAACATTGTTTGCGATAGAGAGAAGAGCCCTAAAAGGATTGAACGGATCATTTCACCCCGTTCCGTGACACAGTTTCTTGGTATGACAAGCCTGCATGGAGCTGAACTGAGCAATCCATTCAATCATTCTAGCTACATTTGCGTCTGGTTGATTTTGAGTAGCACCCAAATTTTGCTCATTTTCTCACGGAACATCAGTTAAGTAAACAAATGGAAAATTGGGTTTGTTTACATTTTTTGTCTTTTATTAACTGATCTTCCGCGAGAGCCGGGACCTTTTGTTATAATTTTTGAAAAAATCCATTTTCCCCCTATATTTCATTGGTTGATTTGGATATTTTAGTATGTCCGTCCAAACAATGTTATGCTCATTTTGGACTTGTAATGGATAGTAAACATGAGTACTACAAACAGAACCAGTCAAAAATTTGTCAATTTCTCAAAATAATGCAATGAATATGGATTAATTTTGACTGAAGGTCCAAACCAAAGTTAGAATTATCCTTTAAAAGTTGCATTATTTTGAGAAATTGATAAATTTTTGACTGGTTCCCTTTGCTTGGGCGGACATTTTAAAGTCTCCAAATTAGCCAATGAAATACAGGGTGAAAATGAAATTTTCACAAATATTATAACAAAAGGTCCTGGCTATCGCAGAAGATCAGTTAAGTAAACAAATGGAAAATTGGATTTGTTTACATTTTTTGCCTTTTATTAAGTAAACAAATGGAAAATTAGGTTTGTTTACATTTTTTGTCTTTTATAAAGTAAACAAATGGAACATTGGGTTTGTTTACATTTTTTTGTCTTTTATTAAGTAAACAAATGGAAAATTGGATTCGTTTACATTTTTGTCTTTTATTAAGTAAACAAATGGAAAATTGGGTTTGTTTACATTCTTTGTCTTTTATTAAGTAAACAAATAGAAAATTGGATTTGTTTACATTTTTCACTCTTATGGAGTGAAAACACACAAAAATGATCAGTCTAGGGTCAGTCAGTATCTCTTCAGAAATGATTTTTTATTTATTTGGAAACATTTTTAGTTATGCTTAGCCTATTTGCAAAGAGAAATAGTTGAAATCCAGAACATTCTTTAATAATTTTTTTCAATGACATCAAAATCTTTCCGAAAAACCTTGTCCAAAATCTCTATTTTTCACAATTTTTGAAAAGTCGTCATATTTATGGAGTTACTGTGGAAAATTTTGATTAATAATTATATTGGTTTTAACACTATTTCCCTCAGTTAATATATCAAATAAAACTTTGGGAAGATTGAGAGACTAAATATTACTGTCTCTTGCAAATGACAGTTGACCCAAAAACGTGAATTTACTGATCATTTCTATGTGTTTTGTCCCTATTATCCTCACTGTATAGTATATCCTTATGATACCTAGCTTGAATTAAGCTAGAAGAAGAAACACATTTAATCAAAAGTAATGTATTTTCAAACTTTCAAAATTTTAGTAAAATGAAAGAATTCCATGCAAAACAGTTGCAAAAACTTAAATATGTTGTTTTGTAGAAAAATTTATTTTGTCTGTGTGACTGTGCTCCCATCTACACATGAAAAGGAAAGTTAATTACGCCACTTGAAGAACAGCTCTGTCAAGTGGAAACACATTTGGAACACAAATTAGGAACTAAATGTGTTTCCCACTTTCCCATCACTGCTCTACTAGTGACGTAATAAACTATTCCGAACATCTTATCCCTAGGCAATAGATCGTTCCAGAGGTTGCGTGATATGGCTTTATTTGACTGATCCTAATAGAAAAGGGTTATTCAAATAGACCCGAATCACGAAACCGCCCAAAACGATCCATTAGATGACAGCTTGTCCCTGGGAAAATGGATTGAGTTCTTACAGGAAACCAGAACCAGCTGTCCGAAAACCTTACCGTACAACAAGCTGAATCGGTCCTAACGAGGCTGAATCAGTCCTATGTTAATTTGGTTGGAAATTACATACAAACTCTTTATTTAGTAAATTTCAACAAATTTAAGTATTTTTTACACATTTCCAGTTAAATAAAAGTGATTGAGAACATGCTTTGTCATATTGGGTGAATAGGTCCTAAGACCATTTCCTATCTTGCAACATCCTCTAAACTAAAAATTAGGCAAAAATATAAACTAATTTTCCACTTGAGATTTTCAAAATGCCTTTTTTCACAAAATATTGATATTAAAAATGACCATCATTATTAGGGCCCCTTGTACTGGTTTCACCATAGGACCGATTCAGACTACTGGGATTTTTCTCCGAAAATGAGGCAATGAGCAAAGTTTTGGAAAAACTAGTTGAAAATTTGAATTTTTGAGAAAGTTGTCAAGAGTTATACCAATGGGGAAGTTGATTTCAAAATTTCAAAAAAAATTTGTTCATAAACCTCTGAGATAAAAGATAATGAAAATGCAAAATAGGACCGATTCAGCTGTCCGTACGGTATATTTCCATGGTAGTCTAATTCATGCAATAAATGATATGGAGCAACCATATTCTTCATCTGAAAAATGTTTCACTGCTTAAAAATAATATTTGCCAACATGCTTCAGAAATAGTTACAATCAACTATCCCACCTTATCCAGAAACCTTTCTGGTTTGAATTCCTTGGGCTCAGGAAAGACCTCCGGGTCCGAGAGGTACTTTGTGATATTTGCAAAGACGAGCGTTTGCCCCGGAATGGTGTAGCCGTTGACCGTTGCGGGACTGCGCAGGAAATGCGGAAGGGTGGTGGGAGCCACACAGGAGCAGCGCTGGATTTCCATGATGGCGGCGTTGCAGTAGGGAAGGCTAGGGATGTCGTCACTGGTCGGAGGTCTAGAGCCTGGAATGGAGTAATTCCATTACCTTGAAGTCACGGAATAGAAAAATTACTGAATGAAAAATTCAAATCAAATGCAATGCTGAATGAAGCTGAAGGCCAGTTCAGCATTGCATTTGATTTGAATTTTTGAATTTTTGAATTCATAATTTTCTATTCAGTGACTTCCAGGTGATGTTATTCATATGAGTAACACTCCAAGAGTGCAGGATATTCCAATCCTGCACTCAAAATGAGTGCAGGATTGAGAATTTCAGTGCGGGATTTTCCAATCCTGAACTCAAAATTTAAATCCTGCACTCATTTTTGAGTAAACATTGACTTTTTCTGCATCGAAATTATACCTGTTACTCATAGGAATGGAAAATGCCATTGATTTTAATGGCCTTATTTCATTGACCAAATAGATCTCACTTTTTCCTCCCCAGATTTCTCAGACTTCTCAAGAGGTAATGCAAAAGTAATGACTGTCTCAGAGAGTAAAAAATCTATTTTTAACATCTCTACTTTATTGAGAATCCCCCTTTTTCTTACACCTGCCTGAAATTGATAATCTACATATAGCCTTAGCATTCGCAATTATCTGTAACGCTTACTGTAAACCTGTATTATTTGGAAAGCTCTGATAAAGTGGAAAGGTTCATCGGAAAACGTGGAAAGTTGGATTCAAATTACAAAATTTAGGAAATTCATCTTTTCCAAATCGAAGTGGTATTATTTTTCTTCATTTCTATGCATTTTACAAAAAGCAAGTATGGTCCATGTGGATTTAATAAGAAATTTACCATTTGCCTTTTGGACAAATTTTTTGCTAAGAGAAAAGTGAAAGTTAGATTGCTAATTAAATCCACATGGAACATGCTTACTTTTTGTAAAACGGAAAAAAAATTAAGAAAAATAATATGATTTTGATTTGCAAATGAGGAATTTCCTAAATTTTGTTATTATGTTCTAACTTTCCACGTTTTCCGATGAGCCTTTCCACTTTTTCAGAGCTTTCCAATTAATACAGGTTTACAGTAAACCTTATCCACATGCGGTGTGTGCTTTGCGCCATTTATGCACTGACGTTTGTTTCCATAAGGGTTAAGTGACACCTGTCAAAGGACCTTACTCACCTAGAACTCGATCAATTTCCTCTTGACATCTTTTTTGGACATCCTGATGCAGCGTCAAGTACATCAACGCCCACACCAATGTCGTGCTGGAGGTTTCAGTGCCAGCTTGAAACAGGTCCAGACAAGTTATGACCAGTTCGTCCTTGGAAAAGCCAGATTCGGGGTGAGACCTCACCTAGAAGGGTGTTCATAAAAGGAAAAAAAAATAATACATGCAGTGTGACATCATTAAGAGCCTTGATATTTCATGCACCAAGCAATTGCTCGGTTTGAATTGGAATAATACTATGTAAAACTATGTGAAATGTATTATTGGAATTTTTGCATGGCATCACTTGGCCTTAGAATGTGTTTTTCTTCTCCTCCTTCTCCTCCTCCTTCTTCCCACAACTTAAATTCGGCGCATCATCTAAGATGATACATCTAGAGGAAAGCTTGTCATTGCCACCTTTGCAACAAGAGCGTTTTAAATATCTTTGTGGACAAGTCAATTTCACTGCTCTCCAAGAGTTCAGTAATTTTCTCAACTTTCTGAATTTTTAATAACAATTGACATTTTTGGGACTTAAAGTTACTACAATGAAATTAAAAGTGCTTTTAATTTCTTCAGAACTTAACAAAACTTCCAGAAACATTCACCAAAAATGCCTTCTGACATTTTCATCAATTTTTGAAGTTTCGAATCTTTTTTCAAAATATTGGCCCTTTTTAGCCCAAAAAGCTACTAAAGTATAACTAAAAATCCTTCTAACTTCCTCAAAACTTTATTATCATTACCACTTTGAGGAAATTGTTCATACTTTTCATTTCTTTGGAGACAGGTCTAAAGTCTTAAAAACATGTCGGCTTATTTCCCTTGACGTTATCTGTCTTTCGACTAGTCCCCGCAAAATAAGATGAAAACTGAAAGTTTGAGTTAAAATGGGTTTAACAATGATATTCAAGATCATTATCACTCAAAATGTTAAGTTTCATTGCATGGTGAGGGAGCAATTCTTTATTTAAAAAAATCTATTTTTTCATAATGTGTGTACACTTTTACGTCATTTAAACCTTGGCTCCTTTTTTGAACACAAAATAAATCAGTTTTGATTGGTGTAGAAAGAAGAATGTTTTATTAAGAGCAGTTCTAAACACATGACCTACCATGCTTCTCTTATCCAAATTCTACTTCAGTGACATGAAGCTTTGCTTTTGTGTCATTATAGAGTGTGATTTGTTAGTTCAGTAAAAGAAGAAAAAGTCAAAGTGCTCAAGCAAATTCCTTATTCATTACTTTGGGCAGAATTGGCTAAGTCAAATTAAAAGATTGAAATGGAGAAAATAAGTTCCCCAATGGGGAATATGTTTTTGCTAATTGGTCCCTCATTATCAGCTTTCTGGAAATTTTAATTGGCAATTTATATTTTTATAATTACATTAATTAATTTACACCTCAAACATATACATAATTCCTCTGAAATTGCGAATTTTTCGGGGACTACTTTAAGTCTAATAAAATGAAACCAATTTAAATGATTCAAACAATAATATCAAAGTAGAAGTATCTCTCTTTGACTTCAACAATTTTTCATCATCATTTCTTCTAACAAGCATGGAAGTTGTGCACTACTTGCTGCTTTTAATCTTTAAAGATTTCTTATTACTTGTTTTTCTTAAAAAAAATAAGAAGCTGGTACAGTCATTACAGTAATTGCTCATTTGCTCTCCCTTTTACTTCTCCTTCTTGTCCTATTCCTCCAACTTCTTCTATAACTTCTTCTTGTTATAAAGATATTCTCCCAACCTTAAGAATATGTAAAATCTCTAAAGAATTTCAGGAGTGTAATATCTGAGAGCCCATTGATTACACACCTGAAAGTCAAGTCAAGAAGTCACGATTTTTCTTTTTCTTTCTTTTTCCTTGAACAACTTTGATTCTGATTAATACGAATCATTAGAATTAACGAGTTCTTTGTTGAAGGGATGCTTCGGCAAAAGTCATAATCATCCGGAAGATGGAAGACGATCGCCGAAGCCAGGTCTTTCCTGAATAGATGCTTTGGCAAACGTCCTCATCAACCAGAATACTGACGATGACCAATATGCACTGAAGAAGAAAAAAAGAAGACTTTTGAAAATAATTGGAAAATTGTGAAAAATAAAGAGTTTAAATACTTGAAATATTAGTGGAAAATTCTGAAAATTTGTCAAAAGATTAAAGTTTAAAAAGTTGTTGGAATTAAAAAAATTCAATTAATCAAAGGGTGGTGGGTGCACGGATTCCATGCTTGTTCTAAATAAAGATCCTTGAGATAAATTTTGAAAAAATCCTGTCACCAGGTAGCTCAAGACCGTTAAAGTTTATTAAATAACAAAAGGCCTAATCAAGTAAAAACTCCCTCTTGTCTTCCTATTGGCCTTCTTCTTGTCTTTCTACTAGCATTCTTCTTGTCTTCCTAATGGCCTTTTTCTTGTCTTTATATTGGCCTTTTTCTCGATCGTCTTCTTTCTGGGCTTCTTCTTGTCTTCCTACTGCCCTTCTTCTTGTCTTCCTCCTAAACTACTTCTTGTCTTGTCTTCCTACTGGCCTTCTTCTTGTCTTCTAATGGCCTTCTTCTTGTCTTCCTTCTGGTCTTCTTGTCTTCCTGCTGGCCTTCTTCTTGTCTTTCTACTGACCTTCCTCTTGTCTTCCTACTAGCCTTCTTCTTGTTTTCTTACTGCATAGCATAATCTAAACACATTCTTAACCTATTTGCAACACATTCGTAACACATTCTGACCACATTCTGACCACATTTGTACCCTATTCATAACACATTCTGACCGCATTCTGACCACATTCTGACCAGATTCTGACCGCATTCTGACCGCATTCTAAACACACTCTGACCACATTTGTAACGTGTTCCAAAACATTCACAACGCATTCAAAACACGTTCGTAACACATACGTAACACGTTCGTAACACATTCGTAACATGTTCGTAACACATTTGTAACACATTTGACATCAGTCCAATTGCATTATAGTGTTTGTATCAGGTTACCAATTTTTTTAGTACAAAATTCGTAACACGTTCGTAACAGTTTCGACTCTCGCGAAAGTCGTTAAAAAAAACAAAAAAACAAAAACAGCTCTATTAGACTTGCTGCTCTCCACTTTGTGGAGACTGCAAGTAAAAAATAAAAATAATTGTTAGAGCTTTCCTGAATCAGAACATCCTTTAAATATGATAATTTTTCCCAGATTTTTACAATACAATCTGAAGATAAACAGAGTGTGCAATAAAACTGCTAAAGATTTGAACTCTCAAAATTACTTGAGAGTTCAATTTTGGTTTAATATACTAGAGTAAAAATATTTTTTTCTTAAATTGGAAAATTATTTTAGGGCACATACTTAATTTTTAGCCCAACTTAATTTTTGAGTTCAGTGTCCCTTTAAGATCAAACTGACATATATTAGGTTACTCTGTTAAAATGAAATTGTATTTTACAGGATCAACTTATAATGTAAAAATTAAAACTGCACAAATTTTTCAGCTCGAAAACCAAAATATGAGATCAGTTTGAAGCTGAAAACATAATTTTAAACAGCAGAATGATAAAAAGTGGGTTTCAAACCTCAATATTTTTTAACAGTGAAGTTAAAGCCCATCAGAGAAATTTTAATTCACAAGAGCATTGAGACCTCCACTGGCTAGGATCACCCAAAAAGCCTGGCACCATCAAGTCCAGCATGGTTAAAGAGTTATTTTCAGAATTTTGTAAATATTCAAAATATTTTCTTACCTATAAAGTTCAGATTATTGCATTTATGGCTTTCGGACAAGGGTTGGAAAATTTCATATAAATTGCACATCCCAATTTTAGCTTAGGGTGAATAGCTCTATCCAACTATTGCCACGGTAATGTCAAATTGACAGGCAATTTCAAATTGTTGGCAATAGTTTATAATTTGTGCCAATAGTTATAGAAATGACCATCTTTGCTAATTCTTATGAAGTAAACTTTTGGGCCAAATAGCTAAAATTTG
>JAOWAT010319173.1:0-14395 GCA_028571025.1 Longipedia americana
AAAGGGAGGTAGGGACATCTAAATGACATTTTTTGGAAAATCTGAGATCAGATTTGAATTCTACAGATCAAAATCTAATAGAAAAACTTGTCCAAACTTAATTTTACGATCCCCTAAAACACCCTATTATTATGGTAAATTTTTCTGCTTGTCAACTTTTATTAGTGACATTTTTTCGATTTATTAGTGATTAAATGTTAAAAAATGACAATTTCTAATTTTTTATTAATTACACATTCATAGATTTATGCATTTTAAACAATGATTCGCTAACAAAATCTTTATTGTTCTAAAAAATTACTCCGTAAATTGACTTAAAATTCTTATGGGGGCAAAAGAAGGTCTAATCTCCATCCTAAATCAAAAATTGTACCAAGAAATTGACCAGGGTCTTTAAAAAGCGATTGCCCATCTCAGTCTATGACTAGATTGCAGACACTGTACTTTCATCCCAAGTTTTCTCCAACATCCAGATTCGCAAGACTAAAAGTGATGAATGATTCCAAGACTGGAGAATATCTAGTCTTAGCAACTGACCTTCCCTTCTGCCATTACTGTCTGGAACTTGAAGAGAATTGGGGATAAAAGTAGGTGATTTTGAAAGTTTTTGCGTTTGGCCAATGTCGACAGGACTGAGTTGTATTCCTTTCAGTGTTGATGTTCCATCCCTAACAATTTGCTGCCTAATCAATGAAGCCAAATTGGGGTTACAAAGTGAAGGATTTTATTTTAACCCTATTGCCATAAAGAAGAATTGTCATTTAGATTTTAATAGGAGCTATTTAAATACCAACAACTTACCTGTATGGAAGAGAGGTATATGTGCCAATAGTTCCTAAAATTACCTTCTTTGCTAAATCTTATTAAGTAAAATGTTTGGCCGAATAGCTAAAATTTGGTAAGAACTAAATTGTTCTTCAAAATTTTGATTGAATGTCCAAGGTACAAAGAGTCACCTCTATTACTGGAGTTTTTAAAAATTTCGCTACATATAATTATTATAAGCTATCAAAGTTTTATAGATGGTGCTGTCAAATGTTTCATAGCTCACAGTTATGTTATTATACGTAAAATTTTCCAAAATTTCAGTAATAGAGGTGACACTTTGTATAGTGGAATATCATTTAGATATTAAAGTACATTTTCAGGCTTTTTTTTGCTCGATTTTTAGAAACGCCCGTTTTCTAAAAATTTTATATTTTGGAGTTTTTGCATTTTCAGAGCTGAGTTTCTGAAAAATTTCTGAGTTTCTCAAATTTTCCTCTGAGTTTTGGTAATTTCAAAACTTTTTTCTAGAAAAGAGGTAAACAAATCACCAGTTTCCTTATAGAAAGGGCTTTATATCTTAAAAATAAGCAAAAATCAAGCACTTTTCTTTCAAATATGGTTAAAATTCGCGCCTTTTAACCTAAAATACCGAGTTTTAAGACTTTTTAGAAAACGTCATTTTCTAAAAATTTTATATTTTTGAGTTTCGCGACATTTTTAGTGAGTTTCGCGAAAAATCGCGCTGAGTTTCACGAAAATCGGCGCTGAGTTTCGCCAAAATTTTGGCAAAAAAAAGCCTGTATATACACTCTTTTTTATAAGCATCGACCTTAATTTTTTGGCTAGCGGATGCTTATTTTTTTTTTACTATTTCTAGGCTAAAAAGATGCTTGTCGGGATGCTTATTTTTTGACAAAAATTGTACCGATGCGATAGAAAAGGTCCTTAACTTTTGACAATTTGAAGTTACTAGTACAATGCTTATTTTTCCATAAATTTAAGCTCAAATGCTTAATTTTGGTGCAATTTTAGGCTAAAAATGCTTATGAAGGCTTTGATGCTTTTTCACGCGCTTCACGTGTGAGACAAATTCTAGGCTAGCAAAGATGCTTATGAAATGCTTATTTTTGGCAAATTTTAGGCTAGAATGCTTATAAAAATAATTCTATAAAAAGTGTAAAGTTGCACAAAAAGTACATTTTACTTCTATCTGCTTCTGATTTACAAACATTGAAATGTGTTTGACAATAGACTGATCTTTTGGTATTTGGAAAAGAACTTGGGGTTTAGAATTTAGATTAATAAAGGTTGAATTTTCATTGCAGTGTTAATTTTACACCGGCCTTACCTGGAAGACTGATAATACACATATTGTCCCAATTTCTGACAAACGGATTTAACATGAGATCTTTTAGGTATCTGCTCTGGGCTCCGATGATCATTTGATGGCATTTGGCTTCACCGTCGTGACAACGGAAGATCAAATCCGAACTGCTGTCGGCGGTTTTGTACGCCGTCTTCAGAACGCGCTTGATTTCACTCGGATTCACGATTTTAGGCATGGTGAGGCTTTGATAAGATGACACTATGGGTGAAGTCCGCTATCAATTTATTTCTGATTGCAAAATGAGCAACATGACATATATTTTTTCATGATTTGGGAAATTGTACTGTATAATTTCCAAGGTTTGTTTTAAAAATTGCAAATTTTAAAGCTGTCACACTTTCAGAAAAATTGGTAGAGGACTTCACACTTACGTAATAAAAGATCACCTGAAGAAACTTTTATAGCACACAATTACCGGGTATTATTCATTGGACAACACGCATTACATAACTAACCGCATAGAGCCACATAAATCTTGATTTCTTGATGAAGAATTCTGCACTTTTGAAGTTTGTGTTTGTTTTGGTAATGATTGCATTTTCACCTCAGTTGCGTTGAATGCTCAATAATTGCAATCTATTGACTTTCTTTTGTTATTAGGAAAGCTGTAAAGAGAAAAACAGATGCATTTTGAAAAGGGACAAAGTATAAAAGGAATTTTCAGTATGATGGTTCAGGATCGTTATTTACAGAAACCCCCAATTTGTCAAAGGCAGACTGACCTACAATTTCAGTGGACATTATTCAAGTTTGCAAGACGACCAGAGGAAGTTCTTTGTACGGAACTTCAAAGATTGAAGAATTGTTATGTAGGTATTCTGCCTTTGTTTTATTGTAATTAATTCGAAGAGATGGACACTCAATTAACTTTGGGTCAGTCTGCCTTTTAAGTTCATGACCAGAAATTACCAGTATATTTTATTGCTGTTATGTTTTGTGGGAGTTTTGCTCAAGGTTGCCAGTCTTTGATGCACCATGATGCAAAATTGCGACACTTGATAAGACCACAAAATTTCAATCTTCCATGAAGAAATCAACTCACCTACTCAACAAAAATGTCCATTCTTTTCTTCATTCAAGTGGTTTTTCATGGTTTATTTATCTTTTTCGGTGATAATGAAGAAAAGAGTGGTTGCAGCAGCACTTGAGCAAGTACCTGAACAGCTTGTGGATCAATCACTGATGTGATCTTTGGAGCAAAGCAAAGAAACTTGTTGAAGAATAGAGCTGGTTATGACTAACCTGGTGCTTGTAGCTGTCTGACTGGCGTCAGTTTGCTCTGCTCTACCAAATTACCATTGGCTGATCTTCCCCTTTCAATTCAGTTTTCGGCTTTGAAGAGCTTTGGCATTGGCCACAGACACCATCCAGCATTGCACTACTATCATCACGGATTTCTTCATCCAAAATCTCCTTTTCTTTTTTCGCTTTGATTTCTTCCACATAAACTTTCGTCACTTCAGGATTTTCGCGACAATGTTTACATAAACGTCGGTTAACTCTGAAAATTGACACAATTTAGATCAAAATTTGATTTCGAGTAGTACAGAAATAAAAGTTTTAGAGATTATCGTCGCAATAAAACGTTTTAGAAGTAAAATTTGAGCATTTGATTGGAGAAATATTTGGTTGTTTTCATATCTAAAAATTATTTTTCAGATAATTTTATTCCTGAAGTGGTCTTATTTCTGTACTTTTTAGGCTATATGGGGTGATATGGTTGCCTATTTAGCCAACCATGGGTTGGGATTCAAATTTTTGGTGTGTGTTGAAAGCACGCCCGTTTGTTTCTCTTTTCTCTTTTGTGCACTTGTCAACAAACTCCTGGCATGTCTAATCGATCATAAATCAAACCAAAATTTCACTTTTTTAATTAGGCTCAAAAATTGCCAAAATTTGCCAAAATTTTATGATTTTCCGTAATTTTACTTCAATTCGAGTGATTTTTGACAAATTTTTATGAAGTGATTAAAATGCGTTTAATTAATTGAGGTCGTTGATGGATTAGTCTTTCCTGGAATTGGAGTGAGAGTGTCAAAATGGCTGCCCGAGAAGAGCACAGACACACACAAACACAAAGATAATATTGACAAAAAGTAAGTCATTTAACCCAAGTTTAAAACTCATTTCCACATCGCCGTTCGGGAAAACGTTTCTGGAAAGTCCTCAAAAGTCGGAAAGCTTTCGAAAGTTTAGTTTATGGCGATGGTTTCCTTGATTTCTCCTTTGGCGTTGATCGCAGGCTAGCTAGCAAGGAATTTGTGGCACTCAAGCGTTCAATTCCCTTTTCCTTGATGAAGTGAAGCAAGCCTGAGTGGATTTATGCCCCAGCCAAGCAATGCAAAGAGCGCTTCCAGTAGACCTACCAGAACCATTTGAGAGTGTAAAAGTGAAAGAGAGAGCTCAAACCATCAAAAAAGTCATGCAAAACCATTTTATGCATGGTTTTTCTCTAATATTACGGACCTAAACCCGTTTAGGGACTCAGTTTTACTGCATAAAAGGTGAAATTTTGGCCTCAAAAAGCAATTTACGATTTAACCGTTATTTGATTTCTTTTCTCATGATTGTTCTTCATCAAGTGATTGTGAAAGAAAAGAATGATTTGTCCTTCTGGTGCATTCAATGAGAAACATTCTATTTTCTCCGTTCTTGGCCTACTTCTTATAACTTACTTCAATCTCAGGTTAATTACTTCAATATAAATCTTTAAAAAGTATTAACCAAAAATTAATCAATAAAATCATACTTTCATGCAAAATAATGCATCCTAAGAATATGAGTGACTTTAGATTGTACAACTAGAGTGTACTAAGCCAGGTAAATCTGTCTTTTCATAACTTTTACCAAGCATCAATTAAGTTCATTTTCTCTGAATTAAGTGTTCATATAATTGTCTATAAAGTGAGAAAGTGCTGTCTAACTTGCAATTGTGATCTATAAAAACTGACCAAAAAGTGACTATGAATGAATGAATAAAGATACAATTTCTATGAATTTGATAAACATACTGTACGAACCTTGAAATTTGACATTTTGATTAGAACTTGATGTCTAGCTTTGCGTTAAAAGTAGCCTAATTTTTTACGCTGATACCTTAGAAAAATGAGTTATGGTTTGAATTACATTTTCTATCATTGTTTAAATCCAAATTGCTGATAAATTTTCAAAATTGAAAATTTTAATTGATAAAAAGACTGGTGTAGGTATTGGTAAACTCTTTTCTTGAAATTGTCTCCGTTTGATTTTTATAAACTTTGAAGGTTATCTGCTTCAGACAAATGCTTTTGCATGTTTGAAGGAAAATAAAAATGCTTGTCTCAAAATACAGACTGATTCAAATTATTTGCACATTGGTTTTTTACTTATAAGAAGAATATGAAGAAATTTTTGCAGAGTCATTTTTCTCATTTATTGCAGCAAATGAGACATGATTTCAGTTAACTAATTAGTATTTTTTCTTCCTTTTCCAGGTTTCTGGTCTTCAAGACCGAGTTCATTTTTCGTGATCGTCTCTCTTCATTATGTGTATTAATTGAGCTATGGACTTTAATGCGTCCCGTGTAATCACCGCCGGTTCGTCTTCGTCTAGTAATCTTCAGCCGCATCAAGTTCTCTTCGCCAGTAATCCTTCCGCAGTCAACAACAACAACGTCGTTCTCTATTCTTCTTCTTCGTTGCCCACTATGCCGTCTACGGCCGCAGCCGCCAAAGCTTCCGTTTTAGGGCACGATCCTAACGGCCCAGGCGTTCAGCAGCAACAACAAATGCAGCAGGTTCGAATCATCGGGTTTCAATCAGCTAGGGGTCAATTGACATTTAAAACGAAATCATGTCAGATGTGTTTTCTACGTTCTTTAGGCTTATATCAGCATCATGTGTAAATCATACTTTTTCACTAACTTGTTCGGTCGGTAACTGAGTGTGGAATTTTCGAAGAAATTGAGGAAAAATCGCAAAAACTCGGAAATATAAAATTTTTCCCTGCAGTGAAAAAAAGCAGGATTTTCCGAAACTGAGCAAAAGTAGCACTGTTTCCAACATTTTTTTGGAAAATTAGCGTTAAAATTGAAGATTTTGGGGCAAAATGACTCTTGTGTAAAATTGTATCGTTGAAATGTCAATTTTTGGCATTTACATTCAAAAGTATTCAAAAAATTCATGACACTGAGAAACTTTTTCTAAAAACAGCAAAATATTTAAAAAAAAACTGAGGTTGAAAATTGAAAAACTGAGCTCAAAAAACGCAAAACTGACAATTACGAATGTCTCCCTGTTTTAATAAAAACTGGTATTCTTACAGATTCAAATCATCTAGAACCTTTTTGGCAAAATCATAAAATTGTCGGAAATTCAGGTTGGAAATCTTACTTTTTCAGATTTCTCAAAAAAATCTTATATGAATTGAGGTTTTGTAGATTAATTTTTTGAGACCACAATGAGATTGAGATGTAATTTTTCAAATAGATCTTGATTTGAAGACAATTTTTCTAAAATAATCAAAATTAAGCAATTTAATCGGGGGACCATATTACCCTAGTACACGGTATGAAATAAAACTTTGAGAAGGATGGAGGTAAGATTTTTATATTTTTGACCCCACATTGATAATTTTCTGATTGAAACCCTATGTGTCAATACAGCAACATCCTCCCCAACAACACCCGGGCCAACCTCTAATGGTCCCCGGACAAAAACTGCTCCGAAGGGGCCACCAACAAGAGCTCATGACTCAAGCTAAGATCCAGTGCGACCAATACAGTTTCGTCGATTTAAAAATCTTTTGTGAGGATGGCGTCGTAAAAGCGCATCAAATGCTTTTAGCCGTAGCGAGCCCGTTTCTCAAAATGCTATTTCAATCGTCTCCAAATTACGGTCTAGAAGAAATATCGATCATCCTTCCCGAGGTCAAAGCCTGTCTAGTGCAAGCATTGATCCACTTTGTTTATACAGGCACAGTTATCTCTAACGAACAACACTTTTACAGTTTGATGAAATTAGTTTATGCATTGAACATAAATGCATCCATTGAAGCTGAGAGTACAAACGAGAAGCCTACCACTTTCACTTCCCCCATGCCTTTACCCCCAACCCCTACCCCCTCCAACAACCCCCTTGCCGGACGCCCGGGCGGCATCAATGCTGTCAATCCCGAAGTTGCTTCCGCTCTGGCGGGACTCACACCAAATCTTTCCCAAATCCCGCTTTCGCTCTTGCCGCAACAGCCCGTTAGTCTCGGGGCCGTGACAGCTGCTACGGCTCAGCCGCCGCCTCCTCCCAGCTCCGGCCCACCCGCGGCCAAGATGCCCCGCTTGAACAACACCGCTCCCCCAGTTGTTGCACCAGGGTCTCTTGCATCTACAGCGCCTACGGGCTCGACTATCACAACCACCAACGGCCCTAACCCCAAGGGCTTACCCATCCAGCTGCCCACACAGCCTGTGCCCCTCGTCAATGGTGTTTCCCCAGCCAGTCTCCCCCAGCAGCCTAATCCACCACAACCGCAACTCCCCACAACGCCACTCCCACCTTCAGCAGTCCCACAACCCCCACAACAGGTTTATTTTTTCACCATTTATAGACCACCGCTCGAAAGTTTTTTTGTTTTCAAAATTTGGCTTTTTCAAATACATAGTTTTTGTAAAGTTTGAATTGAGTTTTGAAGAGGGAATTTAGTTTACAACATAATGTTGTCAAAAATGGCTGAAAAATTATGCCAAAATGGTATATTCTTCATCAATTCTTTTCACAATGATCCTTAATGCTAATCAGACTAACATTTCTATGAGTTTCTAAAATTCTAGTACCTTTGATTTTTCAGTCTTTCAAATTGAGTTTAAAAAAAAAATAAATTGAATTTTTGGTCATAATCTCGAATTTTTGAGTTTTCACCCTTTCAAATAGAGTTTTATTTAAGATAAAATGAAATATGATTTTTTGGTCATTCTATGAAAAAAATAAACCCGAACCCGCATTACAGCAACAACAGCCACAACAATTATCTGTCCCGCAAGTGAAACAAGAAACTAGTTCATACATCGCGATTGATCCGAGTACCGGTCTGCAGTATAAAGTGGAATTGCCCAACGGTCAGATTCCGATCACGGGAGGTACCGGTGGCGACGATGATCCACTCGCGGCTATCATGAACCAAACCATCTTTGCGGAAAGTGCTGGAGGTGAGTGAATACAAAAAAGAAGGTGGAAAATTTTGAACAATTATGTAGGTTACTAAATCTATATAATTCTCTGATTGGGAGGAATAATTGAAGGAATCTGCTTGAGTATCTACAGTAAGGGTGAATTTGTCTACTAGAAAAGTGGACCGTTCAGAAAAGTGGATGGTCCACTTTACATCAATAACAAAAGTGGAAGGTCCACTTTTCTGGAACAGAATGTGGACAATCCACTTTTTCATTGATATAAAGTGGACCGTCCACTTTTCTGGATGGTCCACTTTTTCGATAGACAAATTCACCCTTAGTACAATAAATGCTAAGTTATCACTTGAATTCTACTCTACCAGTAGCATTTATTGCTGGACATACTGTAGGTAATATAATGTTAAATGTCAAATCTTTCAATTTGTGTATCTTCAAATCAGTATTGTAGAGTCCCTATTTCTAAGAATTTATTAGTCATATTTAATATCTAAAAGACTTCTTTATATTCTCATTTTTATACTTTGATTTTCAATAAAAATTAAATCAAATATTGACTACAAATAGTGATTCATTGCTATTGACAAAGAATTTTTTATATGTATTGTCTGAAATCTGGTATTATTTAACAGCAAAACAGAAAAGTACCCTTTCATTCAGTGATGCATTTTTTAAAAAATGCTCCCTTGTGTATGACAATTTCAATCTTAATTTTACATTGATCCTTGAAAGGACATCTACAATCAAATCTTTCTCAATGAAACGAACAATAAACGTGGGAAAATGAAATTAATCCTTTTTGGTTTCACCGCAAATATCAGAAAGTTTGAGTTAGATACATTTAAATTGAAAGATGACAGAAAAGTTAAGGTAAAGAAGTGACATCTATAAGATTTCAGAGATTTATTTGTACACTCTAAGAATATTTCTGTCAGAATTATAGTAATTCTTCAGCCTAAATGTGGCGCTCCAGCGGATTTTCAGCCTGAGAATTTTTTCTTAATTTTTTTCAGCGGCAGTTCATTGGGTGTAAGAATTCAAGACAAACACAATGCAAAAAAGGTTTCATTGCAATATCTTGTCTCAAAAGTGCGCCAGGAGGAATTCAAAAAAATTCCATTTTATGAAGTAAAATGAAAACTTAAAATGCAATTTTCTCACTTGTTTGCTTTTTCCTCTCAGGCTGAAAATCCGCTAGAGAGCCTCAAATATAGATTTAGTGAATCAGCTAATTCAATTTTTTGTCAAAATAATTTGAGTCGCCTAATTTAACTTAAGACAAAGAAAGTGTTTGTTAAAATGCTGCAAAATAATTAGACACTTCATTATTTAACACTTATGAAAACTGTAGGCCAAAACCAAAATAAATGACCGAAAACGACTCATGCAATTCAATCAATGACTTGTTATGTTATGAAACTGGTTCCTGACTTTTTTTGAGAAAATTAATAAATTGATTTCAAATAACCACTCGAGATTTTTTTCTTTTTTTTCCATTCTTTTGAATTCACGATTCAAAATTCCATCTCAATTTATTGCGCTGTGTAATCACTCAAGTGAAAGTTGAATTTTGGAGATGATGATTAATTCTTCTTTATGTACCAAAAGAAGAAGAGAAAAAATGCAATTAATGACATTGCACGTAATTACAACTCCGTTCAATAGACACTGATTTCAAAATATTTTCAATAAACATCAAAAAGCAAAGTAAATATTATATTTACAATTAAATCTCCCTTTATTGAAGGCAATTCGGCGTTACATATTGGGTACTCATTTGCTATTTTCAAATTTTGCTCAAAGTGTTTTAAAATACAATTGAATTTGAGTCAACTTATGTTTAATTGTTTATGTGTGAAATAAGTTCTCAGCTAGTTTGCCATTGAATTTTAAGGATTCAACAATAACAGCATTAATCTTTTTAAAATGGTCTGATCATCATGCTAAGTTAAATCAGACAGGCATGTACTTTGTAGATGAATTGTTATAATTTTGGCAAATTAAGTCTTTAGTAAAAAAAATTTGAATGCATAATACAAATTAATAGCCTTACAAAGTGCATTTTCCACTCAAAATAATAAACAATTACAATCAGGCAAAGTATTTGTTAGTCGAAAATTATTTCAAGTGTCCTTCTAAATGTCAGACTCAGAGCAAATATCAATTTTTTGTATGTCCAAAAATCCAATAAAAGTCAGTTTTGTCTATTTTTGTCTCGTTCACATTTAACTAAATGTCGAATTTTCATTTATAATGATGTGTTTTGAATACGCTTGAAGAATTGCCTAATTTTCACACTAGTCTCTCGAAGCTCTCCAGCGACCCGATTTTTGAGAATCTAATTAGCTCTTATCTACACTATTATTAGAAAAGTTCATCAAATTTATTTGAAAGTACATGAAATTCTGCCTGGCAGGATCTAGATGTTTCCTCTAATAGGTGGTATGAGACAATGAATTGCCAAAAGTGCTGGAGAGCTTCCAGAGGGGGGTATTCAGTCGATCTATGACATCACTGCAAAATCGTTAAATAAATTATTACAAAAGGGTTCAAATGATTGCAATTTGCCAGTTGGTATATGTTCAGTTTCTTTTAGAATTATAAAACCACCTTTTCACTGCCTTTGCTTCAAATCTCAAAACAAAATTCGATGGAATTTTAATTTGCTGCACTGTGAAATAATGGTTGTTCATGAATGAGTGTAATTTACGAATGTTCCCTTTCTTCTCCCATAGGCACCACTACGATGTACACAACTGAAAACGGAACTGTCGTGTACGCCACGCAGCCCGCGCAAGCCGGTCAACCCACCATCCAAGTAGCAGCCTCCAACCCCACCGTGGCCGTACAACAGCCTACAGCCGGCGCTACAACGGCCTCCAGTGGCACTTCAGGAGCTGCTGCAACGGCTGGAGGAACAACACCCGGAGCCCCCGCAGCCCAATCGACCCCGGCCAAGGGCGGTCGCAAGCGCAAGAACAACAAAGAAAACGCCATTTTAGCCGACAGTGTGGATGATCTGCCCTGTCAGCCCGATGATGAAGACATCAATACGCCCTACAGCTGCGAAACCTGCCACAAAACAATCAAGGGACGAGTCATGCTACAAGCACATCAGTATCAGGTAAGCACAAGTGTTTTTTTTTTATCGGATGAGCAAGCCCTGGGTCAAGTTTCCATACATAGAAATGTGCATTGTCAAAAAATAGATCATGGATTATGAAAAATCAAAATTAACAGCTTTGACAAGCATTTTATATTACAATTCATATCTTGGAAAACAATCATGCTTACGCAAGTCCCTAAAGTCAAAACCCAAATTAAAATTTCCCTTGAAATGTTGTTAAGAAAGCACCTGGTTTTACTTTTGAACCGATTTCAAGTGGACGGAGTAATGCAGAAGAGGACTTGGTGATAACAATTTGGAATTCTTGTACTGTTATAAGTCCAAAATGATTTTCTGGTATAATTCCAAAATGGTATCATGCATTCCGCTAGTTTCAAGGATAAGGAATACATTTGTATTCTTTAACACTTTTTGATTTTATTTTCCCAGATCTGTGTCAATCCCACATTATACTCAGCAACTCAAGAAAGTAATGCATAACTTTCTTCCCCTGTTTTTCCAGGAACATTACGACAACCCCGAGATCGAGCGCGTTGAAATCGGCGACAAGCACGCCTGCCGCGTCTGCCTGAAACTGTTCACGCGGAACAGCGACGTCAAGGCGCACATTCTGCGGGTGCATTGCGGCGATAGGAGGTACCCGTGCACCATGTGCGGAAAGAGATTCAAAGAAAGTACACATCTCAGGAAACATCTTTACACGCATACAGGTAGGAAATATCTAAAATTTTAATTTTTTATATCATTTGGATTTTTAGGTTTGTGGAGTGATTTGGCAATTAAAAGATTGTGACAAAAATCAATTTATGAATTGTAGAAATGTTTTTGAAATCTTGTAACTTTATTGATATTTTAGAAAATAGAGTATTATTTTGGTCAAATTTCCTTGTGTGAGAAATACTAAAAACTTAAAGAAAATTGTGAGATTTGCAAATGTTATCTCAATTTGTCGTGACACATTTTTGTTTTTGTTTTTAAAGACTGGGGTTCCAGGCCTTGTGTTTATCGAGTTTAATCTAGCAATTGCTGTTTCTGTTCTGTGTTGTAAATAGTAATGTGCAAATTATTCTTGAAGTCAAATGAAAATGATGTGAGACTCTCATTCACAATCAAATTGTGTAATTTATAACAGTAAATAACTCGGATGTTGGATTTTTAAATGTGTCGTGAAATCAACCTACGCAAAAATATTTTCCTTTTTTTCTGCTATTTGTACTCAGTCATCTTCATGACATTGACAAGAATAGTTTAATTTAGTGTAAGATCATTGAGTAGTTCATCGGAATTATAATCATAAATAAGATGTTAAGTATATTCTTTAAGTAGATGCAATATTCAAAGCATATTGCAAATTTCATAGACTGAATTCTCAATAATTATCCCAAAATTTTATCAAGGATAATTAATTTTCCCATCATTTTTGATGATCATCTTTTATTCTATTAATACGGTAACAATAAACAAAGGAGAAACTTGATTGAATCAAGAATATATTTCATCTGATTCAAAATGAAGTGTGAACTTGATATGAAGATTACCCTTTACATCTTAAGACAGAGGAAATGCAATGCACATGATTTGTACCTGTGCAAGGATGATGATTTCTTTAGCCTTTCAATTTGTGGACTACTCAGGCACCTTATTCTAGATGGTGAAAATCTGAAATCAGGTGGAGTCTCTTGTAATTTTGAGCGATTTATAAAACTGAAGCTTTGGGAATGTTTTAATACAAAATCCATTCATTTCAAGCGTTAAAATTTGTATAATATAACTAAACATTAACTTAACACTTCAGGCTTTTTTGCCGGTTTTACCATCATTAAAAATTCCGTACGTATTTATTTTGAATTTTCACAAATTTGTGAGTTTTTCGAAAATGTTGGCAAAAATAAGCCTGCACTTACTTTGTTTCATTTCTCACTTAAACTAAAAACAAATTTCAAATCATACACTTCTACTACAACCTTTAATTGATTCCATTGCCATGGAAAATGTAATAAGATGCTTGAGTTACTTGCAATTTGATTTAACAATAAGGGAATGCAACTGCATTATTTATTTACTTCATCCTTGAATAATAACACACGATCTGTTTGGGAAAGTCTCTGACTTTTTTCATAAGAAATTTTAGGAAATGTTGTAAGAAATTGAGACTCGAATTTTAAAAACTAAGGCTCATGATAATTAGTACTATTTCGTCATTTTTATGCAATTGAATTACTTAATTACCCTAAAAAATCCAAAAACAAACGTGCTTTCAAGACTTATTCTAAACTCTTCAAAACTGCATTAAAAATCCTGCTTTCACTTTGACTGGCCTAGATTTCATTTTGTCTTTTTGATTGAAGTATGCACAATTGCACATTGAATTTATTATTCAATATCAATGTTATGGCTTAGTTAAACAAGACTTCAACTGTTATGCAATTTCAAATCAAAATTGCAACAAACTCAGTCAAGGACAATATACAATTATATTAATTGTTGGATGAATCAGTTCCAATTTTAATGAGTGATAAATGTCGAGAATCTGTCTTTAAAATTGATCAGGATGATAATCTAATTAGCAGATTTCTATTTTGAAATAGAAGCAATTTAAAAATTTTCGTGCAACTTGGCCATGCATAATAACACTCTGTGTCTCAAAATAAACAGAATTACCAAGTAACCCATTCTTTTTCAGGCTTTTTTTGCCAAAATTTTCGAGAAACTCAGCGTCAAAATCGATCAAAAACTCTATATTTTCCAAAAAATTTTGCTAAAATCTCAGAAAATTTTCCAAAAATCAGCTCCTGAAAAATGTTTATGTAGTAAAATTTGTAAAAAATTATCCAAATTTTCCAAAAACTCAGCTCCAAAATTGCAAAAACTCAAAGGTTTAAAAATTATTGGTTTTGACCAATTCTATAAAGTCGGCAAAAAAAGCCTGTTTTTATAAACAGAGATTTGGTA
>JAOWAT010319283.1:0-14389 GCA_028571025.1 Longipedia americana
GTAGCAATTGCTATCTGTCGACAGTTAACATTCACCATCTGTCCACAGGTAGCATGCGCCTTCCGTTGACAGGTAGTATTCGCCATCCGTCAACGGGTAACATTCGCGGTAGCATGCGCCTTCCGTCGACGGTAGCATTCGCCATCGGTCGACAGGTAGCATTCACCTTCCATCGATCAGCTGTAGATAAAGTTGCACTGAAACGACAAAAAAAAAACGTGAAAGGAAAATAGTGGCGCCTAGAGCTGATGGCTTTGCCACAGCTAACAAAGTAAATTCTTGCTCTAACACATAGGATACTTGAATTAGAACAGAAAAAAGTTTTACTTCATAAATAAGACCCTAAAAACTCTTAATTTACACCGACCTATACCTTTGTAATGACTTAATGAGAGGGCCTATTTTCATGACACTTTCCGAGCATGTGTATTTATTAATAATCGAAGCCCAGGAAAAATGATTTTTCCTCTCATGGTATGACGGGAAAAAATTTTCCCATCATGGTATGATGGGAAAAAATTTTCCCATCATACTATGAAAGGAAAAAGTTTGGATGGAAATGAAACAAGTACCAGTACATGCACAGTTTAGAAATCTAATATCACAGTGTCTGATCATGTAGTTTCATAAATTAATTCAAAAATTCTAACTTTTTTGAAATATCAAAGTTAGAAATATTGAATAATCAAGTAAGATCAAAGAACTTCCTCCAGTAATCTTGCAATTTCCATCTGCTAGGCAATAGGGATATCCTTATGATACCTAGCTTGAAGTAAGCTAAAAGGAGAAACAATTTTAATCAAAAATAATGTTAAACTTGCCTCAAATAGATTCTTAAATTCTAGATAAGGGGATAACTTTTTCAAAAAAAATATTATTAAATTTTCAAAATTTTAGCATGAAAGAATTCCATGCAAAAAAATTTCAAAAACTTAAAGATGTTGTTTCCATAGAAATATTTCATTTACGAATGAAAAGGAAAGTTACTTACTCAACTCGGAGAACAGCTCTGTCAAGTTGGAAACACATTATGAACTGTTCCTAATTTGCGGTTTTTCATTACGGGGCTCCGCTCCTCAATGAAAACCCTCAAATTAGGAACAATTCTCAATATGTTTCCCACTTTCCTATCTCTGCTCTCCAAGTGACGTAATAAACTATTGCATTGATTCATAGTTTCATTTGTCTTGTTACGAGCCGAACAGAGACCTTCTTTTTTTGACTTCTCCTTCTTCTCCAAAGTTCAAAATACTTTAATAACTTTGTCAATTTTGAAGATATCGTAATGAAATTTTGTATGTACTGTAGGTTCCTTAGGAAACTTTGAATTTTTACCCATGACAGCGGATCCTGCTGGTCATTTCTCAAAATTTTTGAAAAATGCTCAGAAGTTTCAAGTTTTTGGAAAAATCAATTTTTCATAAGATTTTTGAATTATTTTACCTGTGGCCCGCACTGGCACTTGGGTCACCCTGGGGGGGGGGAGCAATTTTCAAAAATTTTCAAAATTGTCTAATCTTTGAAGAAATAAACTTTTTCAAAAAATTTGGAATTTTTTTCATCCGCGGTCCTCGAGCCACCCAGTGGTCAATTTTGAAAATTTTTGAAAAGTTATCTAAATTGTCAAATTTTTTGAAAAAAATAAACTTTTCCAAAAAAAAATTTAAAAATTATCTGATGTCCTATACTGTTTGTCCAACATAATCCGGATATTGGCAAAAATCCAATTTTTTCAAAATTTAATTCTCAGAAATGCTTCATATTTCATTTCCCCCTTCGCCTCGTCCAGAACGCTGTTCGTCCTTGTTACGAGGCGAAGCCTCATCAGAGATCGTCTTTTTTTGTCCTCTTCTTCTTCTCCTCCTCCACAATACTCACTAATAGTCTTTTGAATCTGATACGCATCTTAAAGTTGTATTTCTACTTTTTGGCTCTCAAAACATTTTTAAACTGTGAAAATGATTGTATCAAATGAATAAGAACAATTTAAAGTCCTAATCAAGGAGAGTTTCAAATCTAGAGAAAAGGTTTTGTGAATTTAACTTGAAAATTTCAGGGGAAATTAGAAGAAAAGGAATGGAAAACTGAATTTTGGGATCACTTTGTACTTAAATTGTGGAACAAAAGAGACTTTTTTGACGAAATTTTTTGTCAATTTCCGACAGTAGAGATTGTTTACAGTCTAAAAATTCAAATTTGGACACCAAAAAGTGGTCTGATCTACTTATAAATCATGTCGCCCAGGCATCACTTTCTTCAAAGTGCAAAAAAGCTATTTGTGAAAATATCTGCTTATACAAAATCTTTTCAAATATTTAAAACTTGATTTGGACAGTAGGTTTAGAGTCATTTTGATAAAATCAAAATGTCATTAATAAAATATGCACAGAAAGTCCTTTTTGGGGACATTGAAAGGCATCATTCCATATAGGATTCAGAGCCAGCTTAATATGAGTTGTGATATCATTGACATAAATTCTGCCCAAAATCCCTCTTATTCTTCTCTCCATTGCATTCAAATCACACAAATGTCAAAAGATTCCTTCAAATTGCTGTTAGATATATTCAAGACAAACGTTTTGACACCCTTTCCAGGGGGAGCAAGTTAGTGCTACCCTCCTAAAATTGTCCCGGACGTAAGAGTGGGATTCGTAAGAAATCAGGACTTTGCAGCTAAAGAATCACATTAGTCTTTATTTTTACTATCTCTTCATGGAATTTTTCGTCATAATTTTAGATTATTTATATAATATTCTGACGAAATCCACTAGATGTCTCCGGAAATGATTACATTGATTATGGGTCTGCATTGTGCTGCCCCCTAGTAATACATCCAAAGTTTCCTTACATCAGGCTTTTTTGCCAAAAAGAACCAAAACTCAATTTTGATTTTTTTCACGAAAACTCAATAAGAAAAGATTTTTAAAAAATGTTAATTTCTGAAATTCAAAAGAACGTCAATTTTTGGGGATAATTTTGATATTTTTAGGTGGTTTTTGGTGCTATTTGATAAATTTAATATTAAAAATTAAAGAATTGATGATGGAAATGCCATTTTACTTTGGTAAGATTTTTTGCTAATTTCGGTCATTTTTGGACAATTTTTTTCAAAATTTTTTTAAAAACTCGTTTTTTCACAAAACTCAATTCTAATTTTTGAAAAACCTCAATTTGAAGACCAAAAAACAAAAATCAAAAAACTCCAAAGCATGAGATTTTTCATTCCAGAGGTGATCTAAAAACGTGCAAAAAATCCCTGTACATTTACTTTGTTTTGGGAGGTGCTGCTCCCTGTGAATTGAGGCAATGAACTAGTTGTAAACAAAATCAGTCAAAAGAAAAGAAGAGATTGAAAGTGAAAATTGAAATTTTGATCGGTGAAAATTAGCTTTTTTTGACATCTTGCTAGTACTTTTCAAGTGTGAAATACACAAATTCATAGAGGCACCAGTCTGATAATGTGGCCAACATCAAAATTTCCATCATCCCTGTCTCAATACTTGGCCATTTCATAAAAGTTTGGTCTAGACTTTTTCCAGCACCTACTTCAATGAGCTTTTCCAAAAATTCAAACCAGGTAGGACATTATTACTGATTATTATTGATTACGACAGCCCTCAGTATTCAAGCTATAAGATTCCTTCAGTTTTTGTTAATCAAAAATAAGATATACTTAGTATGAAGTTTCAGGGCTTTCCCGAAATTCACTAAATTACCTTTAGTGATCTGTGTAATAGATGAATCAAAAATATACATTGGGTCTATTGTGAAAGGCTCTACTGTAGTAAATATTCATATTTTTTCAAATTAATGTTTAGTATTCTTGCAATGCATTCATATTCCTCTAAAGAACAAGCACGAAAGTCGTGCATATCCTGCGGGTGTTTGAAATCCAAAAAAATGAAACGCAGGATAAACTTCAAAAATGAAAATTTTCCGAGGAATATATGAAATGGCGGCTACGCTGCCAGAGAGTACATTAAGATCTCACTGACCAACATCCGTCACATCACGGAGGGAGATACTGAGTGGTGAACGTCGGTCATGTGATGAGTGCTCCCCGCAGAAGACTTCCGCTCTATCGCAAAAGAGTTCCCCCCAACAACAACAACAACAACAAGACAAAAAATCGCTATTCCTTGACCTGCGTTGACCCGCAGGTAAAAATGAGTGTAATTCAACTCAGAAATATTGAAGAATCCATTTTGAAATAAGCCTTTATATCAGACTCAATTTCATAAAAACATGTTGCTCAATTTATGAAAAAATTTAACTTTCATGGAATTTATACTATGTCAGAAGAACAGTCATTTACCCCTTTTAAGAGTGCAGGTGTAAAAAAGTGGGCATTAATCAAAATTGACAAACTGTTTCCATTGTTTTGTTAACTAACAGAGTGATTAATTTGAAAATCTTTTTCTCCAATCTTTCCAAAAAAGAATCAAGTTTCTTGAGACATGTCCTAACAACATACAAGTCTGATCCCATCTTCATTGCCTCACGAAAAATAGGAAAAACAATGAAAAATGATTCTTTAAAAAATCAATTAGAAATTTTGAGAAAGCAGAAATAGTTTAGTCAATGCAGCACTGATGTGAAGTAATTTTTGGAAGGGGCTGAAATGCCTTTTGAATATAAATCATTTTTTGAGAAAATAAGGTTCTGTAAAATATCATGCAGATCTTTTTAATTTCATTGAGTAATTCTCATCAGATTAATTCATTGTATTTAGTGAAATCATATTTATGATCTATTACATCACATGGTAATTAGCAGCCGAAGGCTGCTCAGAGAATTACTTGTTTTTTTGTCGTCGTTTTTTCAGCTCTACACTCTTTTGCTATTAGTTTCCTTTCCTTTGGAACTAGGACTTACAAATTTTTACCAATTATGCCTTTCAAAATTTTGAGTAACATTCTGAATTTTCAGAAATTTTTTTCAAAATTTTGAACATTTTAGGCGCCAAAAGTTACTACAATGAAACTAAAATCCTTCTAACTTCTTCAAAACTTAATGAATCTTCCTGAAACTTTCACCAATGATGCCTTTTGACATTTTGAGTAAATTTTTGAATATCCAGAATTTTTTTCAAAATTTTGGCCATTTTTTGCGCCAAAAGTTACTATAATGAAACTAAAATTCTTCTAACTGCTTCAGAACTTAACGAATCTTGCTGAAATTCTCATCAATGATGCATTTTGACGTTTTGAGTAATATTTTGAATTTTCAGAATCTTTTTCAAAATTTTGGACATTTTTGGCGCCAAAATTTACTTCAATGAAACTAAAATCCTTCTAACTTCTTCAAAACTTAATGAATCTTCCTGAAACTTTCACCGATGATGCATTTTGAGTAATTTTTTGAATATTTAGATTTTTTCAAAATTTTGGGCGTTTTCGGTGCCAAAAGTTACTTCAATGAAACTAAAATCCTTCAAACTTTTCAAATCTTAAGGAATCTTCCTGAAACTTTCACCAATAATGCGTTTTGACATTTTGAGTAACTTTTAGAATTTCCAGAATCTTTTTCTTTTGGAGCTAGTTGGTGTAAAGGATGTATTTGAAACCCATTTTGCACCCCTTTGCCCAAAGGTTTCATCTCTAATATTTTCAACAGGAACTTGCTTTGAATTATTTTTTCGGCTGCTTCAGGACGTACTCGTCCTTGTTTCTTCATAACTTTACTTCATTTTGCTATGGCCTGAGTAGCCAAAACAAAAGATATGAAAATGAATTTCTTTATGCATTATAGAAAATATTGCCTTTGAACTACGGAATTTGAAGTTGCCACCAGAATCACACTCAATATCTTCATTTCATAAAGTTATGAAATTGAATTGGTTATTTGATGGTTTTAATGGTTCTTCAGACATTTCATAAGTATCCTAATTTTTTCAAGAAGAAACAGACCTAAAGTTTGATGCAGAAATTTCGCTATAGATACTTTACAAACTTTTCCATAATCTTAATTAGAAAATGTTCCTCCATTTGCACACTATGAAAAAAATATACATATGAAGTTAATGTGATTTCTCATTAAATACCAGTGCTTCTTGCGAATAATAATATGTGTAATCTTCTTAGTGTAATCAGCGCAAATCCATTGACTACATTTCTGATAAGCTTTGAATAAATGTGACAAAGTTAAATTAATACTTTCTGTTAAATTTTTCTACAAGATGTGTTTGTAGGGTGTACCAAAAAATTTCAAAATCGTGTGGTCCCGGTCTTATTCAATAGATTTTGATCTGCTGATTCCAAAAATACCCCTCTTTTGAAAAAAGATTGCATTTTGACCCATCCTACCGCCACTTCAAGTTTAGAGTATCTATATCCAATTTTCTAATTTGAACAGAGGAAGTATTCCCAAATCTGCTTTAAATCTCAAATATTTCTTCAGTTAATGATGGAAAATTATATTCTTACTTCATACTTGCCATATGACCAATGTTTCCTTTGTTCAAATATAAAAATTTCCAAGATTTTCAGCAAAATTTAGAATACTTCCTCCGTGTAATGTGATGAAATGCCAGATTTCATGGAAAACTTAAAGCGCTGGTAGGATGGATCAAAATGCAAATTTTTTTCAAAAGAAGGGTATTTTTGGAATCAGCAGGTCAAAATCTATTGAATAAGACCGGGATCACACGATTTTTAAAGTTTTTGGTACACCCTACTAATAAAAAAAGAGTGTATACCTCTCAAAATAACAACAAACTCGCGGTTTAATGACATTTTCGCCTGCCAAGTGTTGTTATATTGAGAAACCCTTGGCGAACATTCATTCTTATATTTTAGTGTTAAAGGACGCACTTTATCTATTCCTACTCCTAGTTACATTTAGGCTAAATCAATAGTTTAGAAAAAAATATTGCACGATGTCTCATTTAACTTGGTCAAACAGAGCTGTTTGGCCAAGTTCACCCACATTTTCTGACCTGGTCAATATGAAGATAAATCTGTGTCCCATGGAACTTGGCCAAACAGCTCTGTTTGGCCAAGTAAAATGGGTCACCTAAATTTACCTCTCCTGTTTATCCAAGTTCAATGGGACATTAAAATTCATCTCCGTTTGGTCCAGTTCAACGGGACAGAGTAATATATCTTATTGTCCATTAAAAGACATTTCCGAGAAACGATAATTCAAACAATTCTACTGAATTGTTCAAAAATTGAGGAAAATTGCAAAACTTTAAATTCGAAATTTTTCTCCACAGCAGAAGGCCAGATTTTTCAAAAACTCCTCAAAAGGAATACTCGAACATTTTTAGAATCGGAACAAAATTTTCAAAAACTGAGCTTGACAATTGAAAGACTGACGTCAAAAATGAAAAATGATTTTTTTAAACTCTGAAACTGTATTTCAAAAGTAATAGCGCAAACAAAAATTGTCAAAGAATTTTCAACTACATTTCAATTTTGTTTACTTAGAAGGTGGAGACACTTTTGACACAATCCTGAGATTCCAATCCTTGCCTAATAGCTTGTTAGATGGGATTTTTCTCAAAGAATGGCGAAATTGTTGAGGATTATGCTTTCAAAAGCTTATTATCTGGTTGCCACAGAAAAGAAAAGAAATGAGGTCTCGGTGAGTCGGAGTTTTGAAATTGTAAAATTTCTGAAATTTCAAGAAAAAAAATCCTCATTTGTCTTTTCAGCACAGGAAAAGTGATCCGTCAATTAATTCTTTTAGCTCAGGGTAGATTTGATTTATAAAAAATTATCTTCTATAAAATATAATTGTAAACTTACTTGAAAGCATACAATTTAACAAGGTTCAAATCACAAAATTTCAAATGTTAGTGATTTCAAAAGTCCGATGAGGCACCTCAATTATTGCGTAACCATAGAAAAATAATCTGAAGGGATCTTCAAGATATACTTGAGTGAAGCTGTTTTCTCATATTCGTACAAAACAGGCTAGGACAAAGCGTTTTATTTTTTTTTGTGGAAAAATCTACTTCAATGATAACTCAAATTTTTATGTAACCTATTTAGTCTAACTTGGACACTTGGTCAAAATTGGAACGCCTCTCATAATGCATTTCGAGCCAAATTAGGAATTTTGCGAGGCGTTCCGAATAAGGTCAATTGACGTTATATTTTCTTCGCAAATCGGAAAACACCACATTGTTCGTCCAATCTGTTTTGAGACAAGTGTAGTCAAAATTTATTTTTCACATGAAAAACTAGTGCTTCAATAAGTTTTAACCTAGAATAGAGATATCAAAAACAAACTATCAGAGGAAATCACTTCCCGCACAAATTTTCCATCATTTCTGTTATGTCCCCAAGAAGCACACTGCCTTTGAACGCCGTTTGGACTTTTTGTAATTAAGGAGCAATCCGCAATGATTTTTATTTTTATATACATTGAAATGCATATGACTACATCTTTAACCAAAATCAAAATAAATGTGCACCCATGGGTTTTATTTTCCCATGACTATTATGCGGAATTTTTCTGTACATATTAATTTCCTCTATTATAAGTCCAAACATTGTTCAAAGACAGTGTGGAAGTTTTGCAATCCACACTTTCTCTCTCTTTTGCAAACAATTCACCCCCTTTTCCTTCAAATCTCTCTTTGAACAGAGATAGCCAACAAAAGAAGAACTCTAAGTTGCTTAGAAAGACGTAAAAGAAGTTATCAAAGAAAAGTACAGTCTTTGCACTACCACCATCAAATCATCCCCTCAAAAGTTAGGAACTTCTTTACTATTCAATGCTTGGCTATTGTCTTACGTTTTGTTGTATTTTTCGTTAAGATACCGTGAAAACTTGTATTTTAAAGGTACAGTAAAAATGTCAATTTATCGATTCCATTTGAAAATGCTATAATTATTTTGAAACGTAGAAAAGACTGAAAATTTACCTTTAAATTACACTCAATATATTTTGGAAAAATTAACAATCAAGGCTCAGATAATTCTTATTTTTACTTGTTTTGGATATTTTCATTTGCAGTAAAATGAAGGTCTCATTATCTTTAGTGTTTCCAAAGTCTTGTTAAATTTGTAAGTAGAGCTTCCAGAATTAGGATTTAACGATTTTCATTATTTTTTCAGATTCGGAAGAAGACTCATCCAGCATGGTTCGATTTACCCAAACGGTCAGCCTTCAGAATGGTCCAATTTACTCAAACGTTCAGTGTCTTGCTAGTGTTTAGTATGGTCCAATTTACTCGAACGTTCAGTGTTCAGTATGATCCCATTTACCCGAACGTACAGTCTTCAGTATGATTCCATTTACCCGAAGGTTCAGTCTTCAGCATGGTCCGATTTACCCTAGTGTTCAGTCTTCAGTATGGTCCGATTTACCCGAAAGTTCAGTCTTGCGTCCCCTTCAAAACTTTTAACAGTATACAATACAAAGCTATTTCTATCTTGAATGAATCGAAAAATACCCAAAGATTTTTCCTTCTTTCTTCCCTACGTAAAAGCTAGCATTCTTCATCAATAAGTATTTTAAAAAAAAGATTGGCTGTATTTTGGAACAGAGAAGATCTCTACAAACTAAAATCAGGATATTATATTGAAAGGAAAGATCCGAAATCCTTATCAAACAGGTATTTACACCATTCAATTTCAGTTATGTATGGAATATTCTCTATTTCCTCAGAGTTTAAGAGAGGTTATTATGAAAGAAAGGAGAGTTTTGAATATTAAAGACGCTCTTATTTCTAAAACACTCCTTACTTTTCCATTTTTGGGAGAAAAATGAAAATGAGTTTTCATAGTTTTCCGTCTTGCCAAGTTTGTTGGGACGGAGTAATTCATCAAACCCTTTTTTCAACTACGTACAATTTTTGAGAAGGTAAGGCTTGGAATATTTCTAAATTAAAACTAAATATTTTTCCAAAAATCAACTAAGTTTAAATCTGCATCCAACTAAGAGTAAGATACATATTCAGTTTTTGAATCTGATTCATTCGGATGCAGTTTTTGGATTCAAAACGGAAAAAATCGAGGGAATACAGTGCATCATAATTATTTTCACTAATTTTATTTAAGAGCTGAATATCTATCGGATGCAGATTCAAACTAGCTTTTCAACCAAAATTAAATATCTGATATTTTTGTACAATTCAAGTGTGACTTAGATTTCCCAAATGCCTAAAACACTATCATCAGAGATTCGGTCTGAAATAGTCATCGAAGATAGTGAACACACAAAAATATAAATTGTAGTCCAAGGAAAGAAAAAAGAAAGAAATGGAAACTGATTCAGTCATCTTTGTCGATGTGAGTCACTCACTCTTTGCTATGCTGTTAAATGCGTCTAGAAACAGGGTTTTCAAAATGGAAACACTATATTTAAAGCACTCCAGCGGATTTTCAGCCTGAGAGTAAAAGCATAAAAGGAAGACAATTTCATTTTAATTTTTCATTTTACTTCATAAAATGGAGATTTTTTGAATTTGTTGCCCTTATGGAGCACTTTTAAGACAAGATATTGCTTTCAAATATTTTGTATCAGGTTTATATTTTACTTATACAACGTCTGAACTGCCGCTTAAAAAATCGTGAAAAAATTTCGCAAACTGATAATCCACTGGAGCACCTAATCAGTTCATGAAGAGATTGTAATACTACCTCTGTCCCAAAATGAAGAATACTAAACTTAAGACATTACATCGTTCCCGTTTATATTTACGGACAGAGGTAGCATTATCATAATGAAGTGTAGGTCGGTGTCAAACTTGCACTTTAATTTATGAAACGTCATAATGATGAATTTCATTCATGAGAATAAACTAACTGATAAGATTAGCCAACATGCAAGTTACTTAAAGTGCCTTGTGTCATTTATGAGTTGAATGTACTCAAAAATCTTTGATAATGATTGCATCTCAATTAGTGTATTGCTTTACCCAATCTTTAGGTTTCTTTGTAAAATGATAACATACTTATCACGAAAGATTTCAATATCTTCTTGAGAATACAGGTGACATTGAAAATTTAGGATGATCGTAGTAGAAAACAAGCACATTATTCGAGCATTTCCACTTCTTACATTTATTGAAATATTCATGTATTAATGAAATTCTGTGAACCCATAATTTCATGTGTAAATTAAATCTTTTCCTAAACAATGATTGCAAATGCTCTGAAAGAAACCTTGTTCCTTTTTCTGGATAGCAGCACCGTGGTGTTTCACTGACAAAGCTCTTCTCATTTCTCGTAGTGAGTGATTCCTCGTACACTGACCCCTACCACTACCCTTTTTATTCATCATTACAAATAGAGGGAGAGAGAAAGGAATATACCCGGTTCCACACTCTCCTCCATAGAATCAGTCTTTTTTCAAACAAGATTATGGAAATTCATGTCTTCATTTGAGTTCTGTGCAACATTGTATGTCATAAATGTTTTACAACATATGTTGCATGCAACAAATTTTTCATCAAACTACATAAGAAACTCAACTATCGCACCTTAGAATTTTCAATCTCTACCACAGTTTTTGTTTGTTTTAGGTCGTTGTCTCATTAGTGCAGAAATTTTTGTTATAACAAGCACGAAATACGTGCATAAATAGCTACATCTCAATACCAAGATATCAGATGGAAAAATTAAGATGATTCCAAACATTCATTTGAAGAGAGCTGAATCATTATTAAATTTCAAAGTCACTAAAATAGAGCAGTCTGAAAAGATCCAGGTAATACAGTCAAAGACGGATTTAAACGTCATACACTTTTAGCGCCACAACTGATATAGCGCCGAATTTGACGACAGATTTAGCAACATTTTACTACATAACGACGGATATAACGCCGTCGCTAAATCCATCGTAACGATAAAAATGCAGTACGCTAAATTCGTCTTTGACTGTATGCACCAAGTGATGAAAAATTTGAAACTTTGGTGTGATTCTCTCCTGATCGAAAAGGAATATTACTTAGGGGAAACAACTAAAGTTGCACTTCTGCTTATCTTATTGTTGTGATCACATATTTATCTAGTTTTGTGAAATTTTGTTATTCGATTAAAACAAAAACATGCAACTACATTTAGCATTTCTTTTATCACATAGTTGTTATTTAAAACAGGCGTTCTCTCATGAACTTATTGAGTATTCACTACTGAAAGAGTGAATAACAGAAAGTGAAAGAAGATCTTACAAACATTTTTAAAAACTTTTCAGTAAGGGCACCTCCAAGAAATTGTGAAAAAAGGCTATTTTATATTCTGAAGACTAAACAGAGGAAGAAAATATTTAATAGTAATATACGCGACTTATGCTGTGTTGTTACTACGTCGTTGAAGGAGTACAGAAATGAATAGCGAGCGCCCGCGTTTGGTGTATTTCACCGGCTAGCGTTAGAGACTGATTTCAGCGCAGTTAGTAGTGCCATCATGAATTTGTTCATGAAAGGACGCCTGTTTTCAATAACAATGATGTGATGAGAGAACTGCAAAATGCAGTTGTGTGTTTTTGTTGAAAGTGAATAACAAAATTTTACAAAAATAGGAAAAATGTGCAAATAACAATGTGACAAATAGTGATTTAGTGAAAATGTAATTCTACATTTTGCAAATATTCTTTGAAAAGTCCAATGCACGTGTGAGAGTAGTGCAAGAGTTAAAATCACACCCCTAAAAAGTGTAAAAATGTGTGCAGCAGAGTATCTATTGTCACCTAGTGTGGCTAAAAGGCGGTCAGATACCCAAATTCTTTTCAACAGTGGCTCCAAAAGGATCAAATATAAAAATTGCAAATATAAGAGCTCATCAAAATTGCTCAGATCCATTTTCTTAGTTGTGTTTGTGTTACTAGATTTTAGTGGGAAAATAAGTGCAGCAACTGTAGATAGTGAAAATTCACAAAATGATGTGACATCGGTTTTTCAAAATTCTAATGCGAATAAAATTCGTGAAAATGTCATTGATGACAAAAATTTGATTCAAAATAAAATCAAACCACAAAATATTCATACAGCATCTACCTCAAATAGTAAAATAATCAGTGAAAATGGGAATGGCAAAATTTCCAACAGTTTTGAAAGGCTTCAAGCGCAGGGTGAAGGCCTTCGAGCGCAGGGCAAAAACCGCGAACGAGATCTTTATTATCCTTACGAATTTACTCAAAGTGAATACCATTCTTGGATCCCTGAAAACAGCATGGGTAAAGTGTACGTGGTTCCGAGTGAGAAAATGGGCATTTTCTGCAATGACACCTCACTGTCGATCAGATTCCGCATCAAAAGTGGTGATCCGGAAAAGTTTTTTAAGGCGGAAGCGGAACGTGTCGGTGATTTTACATTTCTCATGATTCGTACTCGTACAAATAATCTCAATGTGCTAAATAGAGAAAGAACCGATTTTTACACGCTGGATATTAGAACTAGAATAAGGTAAGACAAATATTTACATTTTTACTGTTGTCACTGAAGAAGCTTTTATATAATTTTTTTTATAATAATCTGGGAAACTTATGCATAGAAAATGTACTGTTATTCATTCCCTCCCTTTATTGTGCCTTTTCTTTTGTTTACAAAAATCATCAGCTGACTCTTTTACTCTACGCAGTCACAGGTATACTTTGTCCAGACTTTGTTGTTAGACCAAGTCTAAACATAGCATGATGAAGTTTGCTTGTATTTAAATAGGATATTCAAAATTAAAGTAATTTAGCATTTTGAGAGTCGAGACAATTATCACGTAAAACGTAGCTGTCAAATATTTTTGGCATATTCTGTAATGTAACAATTTAAACATAAAATTTAACAGAATTTTGTTAGGTCAATTAAGTTAAATGGTTAGAACCTGTTTAAACTCACTGATGCTAAAATTAGACATGAAACAAAGGTTTTGGAAATAGAAATTATGTGCTTGAAACAGAGGAAGTAAGTCTTTTAATCAATTTAAGTGAATAATTGTTATTGGGAATAATCATGAAAATTGCTTTTCTCTAATTGAAGTATTTTTATCTGTCAAGTGTTTCAAACACAGACAGGGACAAGATAAAGATACTCACCAACTGTTAAAATCTTTTTTGTCTGTACTGACTCACTTTTAATCTTAAAAGGTCGTATTTTTGAACTGGAAACTGTTTACAAAATGAAATGTAGATTCAAAACTGTTTACAAATCAAAAATTCTCAATTCCCAAGATGCTTCTGCATCAAAAGCACATAATACAGTGGTTTCACCTTCTAACGACACTTTTGGGAGTCTTTAAAAATGTCGTAAGAAGGTGAAATGTCGTTAGAAAGTGAAAATTTTCAATGGAGTATATTGAGTTGGGAGTCAGAGAAGTGTCGGTACAGGGTGAAATGTCGTTAGAAAGTGAGTCGTTAGAAGGTGAAATGACTGTATCTCTATTCAAATACTCATAGCCCTTCACATGTACTCCTATTCATATATATTTTTTACTTATTCTTT
>JAOWAT010319394.1:0-14381 GCA_028571025.1 Longipedia americana
AACATTCAATATTTTTTTTAGAATTGCGATTTTTATCTTTGTTATATTATCCTGGCAAAGAAATACTGTCTTTCTGTGGAGGCCGAAAGGACTAATCCTGCAAATCCCAGCTGCCGTCCAAACATTCTTCAAAGTCCATCTTCTTACTACTTTTTTTTTTCCTTGCTTTTACTCCTTTTTTTTCTTAAACTTCGTCGAAACAATACGATTCCTTTTTCTCTCCACCACTAAAGAAACCACTAAATGCAGACCCAATAGAATTTAGAATTCCTCCACCTCCTCCAGACTTCTTTTTCGGAGGTGCTGATAATTTCGCCGACTTCATCTAGAGTGACTAGAGTGCTGAATCGTTCATCATCATCATCCTTTGAGGTGCTATTGACCGTAAGTTTGAATATGGTATTGATTTCGCCACGCTGGCACTCGACAAGGCATACAACATATCGTCTTCTTTCTCAAGAACTTAGGGTTGCTGAATCTTGATTTTCTAAACTCCCTTATTTGAATATTCCTGATACTACCCATCAACAAGTTCTTTCCCAACACAGATAAAAGCCGTATACTCCGAAAGAATTTGATGTGCTGTTGACTCCTTAATAACCTGTTATTTAAAGTCTGGAACTTTCTTCACGTAGAGCATTTCGTCTCCGAGAACTATTTATTTCTTATCCGCTTTCTACAAATTCTTTATCACTTTGTAATGTGACATCTTGTCCACGAATGGTTCACTTGGACTCTATGGATTTACAACTATCTACGAAGAATAGGGTAGTTTGTTTTGAGAGTCTGTGTATTCGAAATTAAATTTGACCTCCTCACCTATTTGACCGTTGAAAGTCACGTAGAAGTTTATGACTTGGTCTTTCAATATGTATGGGATCGATTTTGGGTTCGGTACTATTGATTGCGGAGCTTGCGAGTATTTAAGGTCGATTTAACTGATGACTGGAGACAGCGCCTGTCCTAGAATTTCAATTATCTTTTCCGATGGGTTTTAATTGTCAGCTATGAACACATGTTTTCCTTTGCCTTTGCCGGCACATCCAATGATCAAAGCGGATGATGCTCCACTGCCAATGCCAATGGAGTGAACTCTGGCGTACTTAATATTTCTGGATACGAGTTCGATGACTTTATCTGTATTTGATACTCCTCCATCAGTGAGCAGGAAAACTTGTTTGGGATATCCATGAATTACCTTGGAATCCAAAATCTTTTTCAGTGGTTCTTCAATTACAGTTCCTCCCATGTCAGCTCTCATTTTGGATACATCTTTTATTGCTTTGTCGAGAACTTTGTCAGAATATTTCTAACTACCGTTAAACATAAACTGGTGATGTCCTCCAAAACTGACAATGTTGATGTAGCAGTCATTTGGTAGACTCTTCAGGAACAAAGTCAATGCCTCCTTAGCCTTTTATATTCTGCTTCCTCCCATCGAACCGCTTCTGTCAAGCAGGAACACATATTCACCCTTCGCTGAATCTATATCTGCTTCGAAGCTCTTATGCTCGACTTCCGCCTTGTATGCATCCGTGACATTCAGCGTACAAAACTTGGGAATAAATGATAACATCACCGTTGAAGTTGCGTCAGTTCGACCCAAAACATAGCTTGGCAAATGGAAGTCGTCAGTAGTGTAAAGAAAAACAAAGTCTTTATTAGGAATGCATTACTGGCTCATAACTAAAAGAGTCTATGTTCCAGTTTCATTTTGACTTAGTAGCTTGATATCATGGGATGGAGAGTCGAAAAACATGCACTTTTTGGTGGTTTTGACATTGATTTTGAAACTCCATGTAAAATCAGCAGGTCCGCTAATTTTTTTCGGCTATTCCAACATTTATTTTCTCTTTTTGACAATGTCCTCGTAATCATTCATATACCGAGGCGATATAGTTGAGAAAACTTGCAATTTGTAGAAAGTGTTCATACTAAGTTCTAACTACTGCAGGATTGAGATAGTGATAGTGACTTCAGTTTTGGGTGGTACATTACCGATTTCCATGTTAATGATATCTTCGCTTTTGCTATCAATTTACCCATAGGCAGCCTGCTTTCCCTCTTTGACTGCTTTCTTGAACTACTCTTTTGCTTTTTCTTTTTATTTTACGACTCCTTATATTCTGTTCGTTCCGAATTCTGCAACGAACTTGTAAAGACATGACCTCGGGTCGAGTGGGAAGCTGTAGTCAAGTTCTAGGAACTTGTCAGACGGATTTTCATATTTCTGGACCAGTGTAATATGAACTAGACTATTAACGATTTCAATATCGTAGTCTATATGTTTAAGTGGGACCATAACACTTTCTTAGACAATTTTGATGACTTACGGTCTACGGACGTAGCAACCGCATCTACAACCCGGCCTTTTGACTTTTTCTACTTTGAACAAATCGGATATGATTTACATTTGCTGTATATTTTCACTAGAAAAGATTTAATGATCAAAAATATGTAGGATTCATATTTAAAGGACAAATTTGTTCAATTCTGACTTTCCAATATTATCCTTTTTTTAACGAACATTCAACAAAAAAGCCAGTCTGAAATCTCAATAAAGCGAAGGTACTTTCCCCCTATAATCCAGAGTCATGACTTAAATGCTGATGAATGACTGTTCTACTTATGTTTAATGTCCTCAATTTTTTCCACTCATTATTCTTGACATATAAATGCAGTTATACTGCTTAAACTTATTTATTTTTCAAAATTTTAGTGTCATCATCGGAGTAGAAAGTTATGATCTTAGAAAAAAATTGAATATGACTTAAAAAAATATAATATTCAATCGATCGATCCAATACCAAATTCCATATTTTCTCGAAAAATTAACAATATAAGCAGGGTTACGAGCTATAAACAGTGACAGGTGAATAAATTAGAGCAAATAATTGAAGAGTTGCCAAAAGTTTAATTATTTGATCTTTTTTTCATTTTTTACACTCTTTCAAATGTCATTAACTGTAGTTCTACAATGAAAATACACACCAAAGTTTATGATCATTTTTTTACTTGATGAGAGGAGTGAAATTAAAGGGGTTGACGTATTGTATTTATGAGTATAGATTCGAGAACAATGTTCATAATTAATTATTGGTTATCTACTGGGGTATTAACAGCCCTGGGATCTTGGTTAGATGAGCTTACTTCGTCTAATTATTGTCAAGACTACTGATGACAAGTTCAGTAGAAGGTTGCTAAGATTAATTGTAGAAACTTGGGGTTCAGCTTCATATATATGGTTCTATCAGCTCAAATATTTTCTAGATGGGAGATCATCCTCTTATCTGATTGTGCTAAATTTGTGGGTATTTTTTAATTTTTTTTGAGATCTATTCGATGTGACTCCGTTGAATACATAAGAGGGACACGCTTATCTAAACAAGATTTTTGAATTTTATTTGTTTCAAAGAATAAATGGATTTTTCCGCCTCTTTTTTACATATATTATTTAGAAATTTTAATGGAAAAACCAGAGGACGGAAAACTAAAACCCACCAAAAAAATCGACAGCAATAACAAAAACCGCTCAACCCAACAATAGCTCATCCGAAAGAGGGCAAAGTTTTTAAATCCAAAAAATATCCTGAGTTTGTTTCTCATGAAAATGATACCATTCCCACCCTAATCACAAGTATAACTAATAGTATAGAACAACAATATCATGTATCTAGAAGGAGAGAAGACAAATATCAAGAAAGAACTTCAATATCTGAAGAAATTAACTGACAAAGATAATTATGTAGTCAAAAAAATTGTAATTAAAGAGGATTTTTTTGTATAAGATGTTGATTATAAAATTCCTGCGAAATATAGGGCTGCAGTGTTCAGGAGATAAAGTATAAAGTGGGCGTGTATCAGATTGGTGGAGCTTTACCCTGCGATGACGGATATTTTCAAAATTGCTGAAAAAATGGATATTGACGGGATTTAAAAAGAAGTGATACTGGTAGTTTCAAAGACAAAATATTAAAAAGACATCCTAAGAATATTTGACAACGCAATCTAAAATGCACCCTCTAAACAAGAAGGCAGGTACTTATCTAGCTAAGATATTAAGATAATATTTTTTGAAAAAGAAAAGTATCTTCCAGGAAAAACAGGAACTTTTAAGAACAATCAAATAAAAGAAATTGGTACCAATGAAAGAACTGCTAAGTTCTATGGAAAAAACTGATTCGAAAGAGTTAGAAGGTCTTTCCTAACTTCTTACTGTAAGATTTTTTTATATATATCTTAGGGGGATGTTAAGTTGTTGGAATAGAAAAGTCCCTCTTACCTAAAAATGGCAGTCTATATTTTAAACAGTGCTCTTGAACTTGACAAGAACTCAGAAAATGTTAATGACTTTTTATACAGAAGGATAGTTGCTAACTTTTATCTTGAAAACTATTAGCAAGTAATTTAAGACTGCAAGGCAATCGCATCGAAAAGTAAAGAATAGGAACAGCTGAAAGATACGATTAAATACGAACTTAGGGCCTTGAATAAGTTCAAACAGAAAAATAGGGCTTTAGATCTGTTGCGATAGCATCGGTCCGTTCTGGGGAACCTTTCTCACTAATTGCCAGAATACTAACTGATATCTGGTTTCTAAGAGGAAAGGGAAATGGAAAGCACATCGTTAATTCTATAGACGTCGCAATATTCGGATTCTATACAAACGTCTCATCCGTTCACTCAAGCTACTCATCCGCAGACAAAACCGATATACATTTTGTGTCACTATTCTTGGAACAAAAATTGTGAGGAGTTTAGAATAATTGGATCCTTCTGGTCCATAAAAATGGCTTCTAAGCAAATGAAAAACCTTTCTAAAAGTCAGGAAAAATAGAAGTTTACTGTCAATATTTCCTAATAGAAGTTCTATCTGTCGATTTCATATGATTAACAGAAATGCGACGCATTTGTCATATTTTCAGAACTTTTCTCTTTACGTCCCACCAGAAAGCAGTCGAACAAATACTGGATATATATAAATACTGCGGTTCCTACGATTGACTTTGACTCTCCCGATGAGAAAATCGGTGAAATAATAGAAAGAAGTGTCCATAATTTTACAATTGTCAAGGTAGACACCGAAATAGGACTGAATTAACTGTTAAAAAAAGTTGATCATTTTAAAATTCTTTAACTGAACTAGAATGGGAATCCTCAATTGAAGTTCGAAACCTACTTCAGCTCAATTACAATTGTTTTGAATGATTGACAAATCAAACGAAAAGGATGAGAATCTTTACAGAAAATATATCATTTGCAAAAATTATAATTTTTATAGGGCTTACTACATTTACAATATTTAGAGATGCTAATATTTAAAAACTGGAGTCAATTCCATATTTTGATTATATTATTTTTCCGACAATCATGACAAAACGTTTCAGTGACTACACTCTCGAAGAAGAGTAAAAAAGAATCTCCAAGAAGTACATGAACAACCAAGCTGAATAACTTTCTTTTCAATCTAAAGGGTGGAGTACAAACAACAAGGGAAAACTTTAAAACTTTATCAAGAATCCATCTCTACTCGAAGCTCTCAAAAACAAAGGAATCAAAGTTCTGTTCCCAATCCAATATGAAACCTTTGAACCTATATTCAAGGGTACTGATGTGATCGCCAGAGATCGGACAGGCTCAGGAAAAACTTTGGCATTTACCCTTCCCATCTTAGAAAGTTTCTTTGCCAAAAAAGCCATCCAAAAAACCAATGGCAACTGCAAGCTGCTTATTATTCTTCCAACAAGGTTTTTGTTATTCGTTATTATTTTGTAGAGAGTTAGCAATTCAAGTTCAATCTGAAATTTAGAGTCTTACAAAAGGAGACAACAAATGGTTCAAGTCAGTGGTTGTCTATGGAGGAAGTTCCGTGGGGGATCAGATTAGACAACTAAGACAGGGATGTGATATTGTGGTTGGGACTCCAGGAAGAGTGAAAGATTTTATCAGCCGGGGATAGATCAAACTTTAGAGTCTTGAAGTATTCTGTCTGGACTAGGCCGACTAGATGCTCAATCAAGGTTTCCAACATGACATTGAGAGCATTTTCTAGTCAATCAACGAAAAAGTAAAATACAAACCGCAGGTTTTGATGTTCTCGGCTACTATTCCAGACTGGATTTTAGTAATGTCTAAAAAGTATCAAAATGAACAGATGAAATATATCGATTTGATTGGAAATTCTGAATAAACCAAAACTTCTAAAACAATTTAACATCTAAAGGTGTTTTGTAATGAATCTAGCAAAGAATAAGCTATTTTCAATCTTATGAATCACTACTGCAAAAATGACTTGGATTTCCCAGGAAGAACACTGATTTTCTGTGAAACCAAAAGAGATGCAGCCAGAATTGGAGCTAACATCAACGTTGGAACAAGTAAAGGAGTGCTAAGTGGAGATGTATCTCAGGTAGTCAGGGAGAAAGTTTTCAGAGATTTCAAAAATGGAACAATTCGGTGCGTTGTTGCTACCAATGTCGCCGCTAGAGGGCTTGACTTCCCTGAAATTGCACTTGTCATCCAAAATTAACCCCCGAAGAACACCTAGAGCTATGTTCATAGGTCAGGTCGAACCGGGAGAGCTGGAAAAAAAGGAGTATGTATCACACTTTTCGATAAATCTCAAGGAAAGTTCTTTCGAAAGATTGAAGATGAAGCCAAAATTACCATTAAAGAGGTTGAATTACCAACAAAACAGCTATCAAAAGTATTTGACAAACTGAGTTTGGATGTCAATCCTAGTGAAATCAAGAGAGCACAGGAAAGAAAGGGTTAGCTTGAATTGTTTGTTGGCAGTGTTCCCGCTGAGTACTCTGAGGTTGAATTGAAGCAGTATTTTAACGAGAATTATATTCGTATCGCAAATTTCAGACTAATGAAACGTATTTTTTTCATTAATTCAGCTAAACCGGACAAAAAATTCACAGTCGGGTTCCTTCTCTGCGCTGATGAGGAGAGCAAATCCAGTGCCCTCGACTTGGATGGTAGAAATTTCCGTGGAAAAACTCTCAAAATAAAGCTTGCCAGTGACAAATGAATCCTTCTTTTTGATTGATTCTCTTGTATCAGTTCACTTTGGATTTGTTACTCTTAATACTTATTTTGATAAATTGTCCTTTTATACTAGAGTCGTAAAACATATGGGAATAAAAGCTAGGGTTAAATTTGGAATTAGACTGACAGATCCATCTATTATGAAACTCGTGAGAACCCGTAATTCGTGAGAAAATGGACTGTCTAAACCGGGATCCGCACCGGAGTTAAAATATAAGGTAATCCAATATCCGCTCCAAGAAAAGATCCCTCAAGAATCAGGATAGCACCACATTCTTCTCAAACCAGTGGGTTGAGAAACATTGAAAAGAATGGAAACGTAACTTTAACAGTTGGCAATCTTATGAGAAATGTTCCAATCAGAAGTAATGAAGATGTTCGTTTAGTTATCAAGTAAGATGGCGTTATCCACAATCTATCCAATGATCAGTATAAAGAAAAAAAGAAAGCATGATTTTGTCGTAGTTTAAAATCTAAAGTTAAGTAATGAATGAATGAATGGTTTTTTTTTGGATAGGAGAGAGGATACGCAATTACTAGTGTTATTAACTAGATACTGTAAAACATATATATTTGTTACTTTTTTTATAAATTTAAACTAATAAAATGAATCAGATTCAAACCGACTCGAAGAGTAAGATTTTGAACAAGTTACTGATCCCAAGTACTCATACCTACAACACTCACGGAAATCACAGTTCGACAACATCAATAAACAGACCTTCGAAAAGCCATTCTTTATACAATGTAAAAGACTTTCTTCCAACAGAATAAACCAGCAATCCGGTGCCAATTTCCAAGAAAATATAGACTGAGCCGTTTTTCTAAATGAATTCTAGACTATCCTATTTAAGAACTGTTACCGATCGATCCGAATAGTCCACTCCCAAAGATAAATATTCACAAAATCAATGTTAGTAGCTCAAAAAGAAAGACACTATGCTTTAGTTGGCCCAATGTTAGATTGAAAAGTTGAAAAAAATTGTATAGGAAAAGGATAGAATCATTGAAGATCAGAGTGCTAGGATTTAAAAATTGAATAAGAAAATAGAGTAAATGAATTCTGAACTAGAAAAGAAAGGATAAATACAAAGACATTTGAAAGAGAGTCTGTAAGATATACGGATGAAACAATAAAAGAAAATAAGGTAAATAAAGTTCTGGAGTAGAAAAGTTCATATCGACATAGAACCTCCAAGAAAAAGTATTTTTCCATCAATATTAAGTTCAATCGTATTCTGTCACCACTCAAACAGACTTCAAACGCGAAACAACTTATTTACAAGTGCCTTCCCATCAAATTGCTGGTAGCAGTGGCGGAAGCACTAACATAAAATTGAACAATCCATTTTAGGGCTAAAAATACAGAAGAACACCAGATCCTGAACTAGCTCATTAAAGAAGATATAGCGAACATTTAAGGTTTCCATTACAAATTAATCTGAGAGACGAAGTGACGTTGAGACAAAATAAGTAAAATCGGTCTTCAAGAATAAACACTGTAAATCCCAACAATATCAATGAAAAAAAACAGTGGAAAAACCAGATCCGTGCATAAAATATAGAAATCTATCCAATTCACGAAAGAGACTTATAATGCATTGTAAAATCTTTACTCTAGTGATTAATCACATATTTTCGATATTTTCTGAATTCATTTACAATATACAACCTTAATTATCAGCAATCCAGACACTCCCCCTCCAACCCTTCACGCAACCGCTTGTTTAATCGTATAATTCGCTCCACTAGTAAAATCCTCCACATTGAGGCATTCGAAATAAAAATACGGGAACAGAATCACCTCCTCCTCATCATATTGACTCAGTTCCTCAGGAATAATCATATAATCATGAGGTTTCTCCTTGCTAAGTTCAATTACATAGTGATATCTTCCAAATCTGTTTGCTACTTTTCTTTAGAGGGTTGTACTTGTGAAACTTTTCCAATATAGTTTCTTGCCCTTTGTCATTGTTTTGTCAGGTTTTGGGATACCGCGATAAAGGTCTACAAATTTGCCGTATTTGATGTTTGCCTTGAGTTTTCTTGCAAATTTTTACTTATTATATTTTTAAAGCTGCTGTTTGATGATTCCTATAACGGTTGCAATTTTTTAATAGTCGCTTCTTCGCAATTGCGAATTAATCTTTTTATAGGTGTAGTTTCCGGTATACAAGTAAACAAAACACCTCAGTGCCGAATAAGAGTCATCTTTAAACTTTTACTAAACTTCACCTCTTTCCCTTATATCTGCTACTTAGTTAATCATAAATGAGAGTATATTTGTAGCTGTGACAGAATTTCCTTTGATGGCTTAATTGACGGACTCGAGATATTTCTGATGTTAAACTCTGTCCGAGGTTGCAAAGGATTATATATCAGCGACATTTTTCAATTTGGTTTTCCTTTTCCGGAGAGGTTGGAGAACCGATTCAATTTTATTTTGAAAATAGTGTAGATGAGGATCAGTCATAATATTTTCCACTATATTACCTTATTTTTAGAGAGGATCCAATGCAGGACCTTATGGATCTGGAATTTTGTTGACAGAAATCGAATGATTATTAGAACATCCCATCTTAGGAGAATGTGTTTTTTTTGTCTGTTGTCAAATTAATAACTTAATTAGGCGAAAATTGGAAGTGGGTAAACTAAGATATAGATAGTTCTCGTATTTATTGGGTCACAAACTTCAATAACAAACAACTTTTTAATCAATTTAAACCATAGATAAGGTGTTTTTATGTTTCAAACAAGCATTTCTAGCTTTCATCTCATTCTTTTTTTTGCTCGGAATTGAATTTCTAGAGTTTAACAAAATTATAAAAATAAATAACTGTAAAAAATTGAACTAAATGAAAACAAAATCAATCAGCATCAGAAAGATAACCGAAATCTAAGACAGACACCAATCAAAACCAAACAGCCACTAAAAAACCAAAAAAATAGCTAACAATCCATCAAACCTCATCAAAAAACCCTCAGACAATCAAAGATAAACAAAGTCCAATCAGCACATTATCAAACCAAAGAAAGATCTCTAAAAAGTCCTAATAAAAAAAAATCCATTCTTCCATGATGAAAAACCTAAAGATATGAAGTTTATAAGACAAGAACGGAGAAGGTCATGGAACTCCTCAATGATAATAAAAAGCTTCAAGGATTAAAGTTCTAATGATTAACATCGACAAAAAACGTCGGTTAATTAGTGTCCCGGGTTTATAGATAGGATCGATGGGTATATTCAGGAGCTAGGTCGAGGGAATTCTCTCAAGCTTCCCTAAAAACCAAAATTCAACTACTAGCGTCTGGCACAGTTCAAAGAAGGGTAAAACAGCGGTCTTCAAACTAAGAAAAGAAAAAGAGAGTATAGCAACATCAGCAAATAAAACCAAAGCATAAACACAGAGAAAAAACTTCATCACCTCCAAGACAGAATCATCCGATAAAAATAGATAAATCGCAAATTGCAGAAAAACATAGTTTAATTCCAACAAATTCTATGGCGCCGTTCAGAAACACTTTAGAAACTTTAAAGAAAAGTTGACAAGTATGCACTCGAAAACAAATAAAACCAAAAGAACTCTATCAACATTCCTCGTAGATCTCATTCCAGAAGCAAAATCCAATCCAAAGATATCAACTAACTTTTGAATCCATTTGCATAGGTTTCTATGGAAAATTCCTAAACTGTAAACGAATAGACAAGTGAAGATCAGGAATAGAGTAGCTGTGTGTTTACTTAAAGTGATTTTGATCCCTAAATGAAAGTTAATGATATTCTCAGGATGAAGGATCCTTTGAAATAGAGAAGAAATACTGAGATGTCTAGTCAGATTTAAAAAATGATTTAAAAAACTCTTGGAATAAATGATGGTAACTATCCTTTTATGAAAAAGGATAAGTCTAAAAAACTGAGAAAATTCTTATGAGAAAAAGTGATAAAATCTAATAATCATTCGGTTTTTTTTTGCCAAATTTGATACAATTATATCACGAAAGTTAGTAATCCTAAAACCCATTATCTATAGCCTGTTCTAAATATTAATTAAGAAATCTTTAGCAAATAACTTCAGAGTATCTTTTCGTCGATATGAAATACCCTTCTGTTATTCCCCCCGCTACAAAAAACCCTCTATACAGTCCTTCAAGCTTCTCACTGAACTCTATAAAAGTCGGAAATCTCCGAAACAGGAGTTTCAGACCTCCAGCCACCAAGAATCCACCAACCCCTCCCAAAATCAAAGTTCCAAGGTACCTTTGCTGTTAATATTCCAAATGTTTCCCATCCTTGGGAGATAAATTAATATACTGTTTCATAAGGTTGTACTTGTATGATATCTTTGCACTTTTTGGAAGAGATATATAATTAGGACCGAAAGGGTTCTGAGATGACGATTATTAGAGGAAAACCTGAGAAACTGTCTTTAGCTTTTTAGAATTTTGAGCAGTTTAAGGATCTTTTTTTGACATCACTCACTAAAAAATGTTATAATTTAATAGTGATATTATTAAACTTCTACCACATCGAATATAAAAAATAAAGAAAAAATAAACCACACATACATAGTTCATTCTTCACATCCAAAAAACAACACACTATCAAAAAAACCCCCCTCTACAATCCCCCCTCACTATTTAAGAACCTAATATTTCCTAAGAAGTCTGATATGACTTTAATCCAACCTTATTTTACCACCCGTACTATCAAGTAAATACCGATTAACTTCATCAAGAAGATATCCTTCCTGATCTATTTGATAAACTGTCTCAGATATGTTGATATCTCGATCGGAATTCTTCTCCCCCCACTTTATTCGGAAATTCTAGATGTATCGGAGGATTATTGGAGTACTGTCGGATTTTAGAAAAGATTTTTTTATTGATTACTCGCTGATTGTTTATAGTGAACTTTGTTAGACTTTTTTTTAGAGTTATCCCAGTTTTTTCTGGAAAATTCTATTTGCTTATTAGGAAAAATCCTTATGATTCTCAAACTACAGCTCAATCTTCTTAAGTCTATCCCCAAGCTGCCTATACTTAGTCTCCCCAATATGTTTAAACTGCTAACTATTCAATACTTTCTAAAGAACCTCTTTCTAATTCAGAATAAAACTTTTAAGGACATAGTTTTAAAACTGTTAGAATTTCCTATCAACAATAACCTCTATTTTCCCACTAACCTCCTTGATCTATCTCTGAAGCTCATTCACATGAATTTTAAAATCCAACACAGTAGTCTAACTCTCACTTGCACTTGTTCTTGAATCGTTCATTTATACCAACAACTTTTTCATACTGTCCTGCTCACTTTGTTCAAGACTGTCGAATTTGTTTTCGTGTTTCTCTATTATGGAATCCATTTTTTATAGTCTTTTTTCGAGTTAGTTTATTCTCTGCTCGAGCGTTTCATTAGAAACACTCTTTGCTTATAAATAATCCTTTGGAGTGTTACTTTGGTTTGAAACGTTCGATGCCATCAATGGTACCTGATTTGATGAGTTCTTCTGTGTAGTCAATGTCGAATTATGATTTCGATTGGCTGAAAATTGCAGCGGAGTATTGTGATTTCTAGGACTTTGTAGGAATCCTGCGTGCCGATTCTCCATCCTGTAGGCTTGACTTTAATATCCCGGAAGAATTGCCGACTTTTTCATGTAAAAGTAACCATTCTGCTGATTTTGTAGATTTTGATGTATTTTCTCTTAGTATCGAACAGGAATATCAGTCTCGTGTCCAATGCTGTGTCTGAGTTGAGGTCTATCAGGTTGACTGTAAGGATTATTATTGATCATTTTAAAATCACTATAAAGGGTTCCAAAATTAAAAACACCGTTTTAAAATTAGAAAAAAAATTAAGAATACAAAATTTATAATTTTAGATCATATCATTTATCAGCTAACCGTGTTTACTTCTACCTTTTCTCTTTCCTTCAAATTTAGGTTATTCTTGGATTATTCAACCATTTATGTTTGAACTTAATCGTTATCCGGTTTGAATTTGGGCTGCTGAGAAAGTCTGCTCATAGTCAGTTTCCCGAAGAAGTGCCTCGCCTTCCCTAATTTCTGATTCTGTGGCTGCAATTCAGGAGGTAAGTCAGATCGCTATACCAAAGGAGGATCTTTAAACTCAAGATTCCTACCGAACCACTGCTTCCAAGTCTATCTAGGATCGATAACAGGATCATTAAGAACAATCTTTTCCTTTGTAAGGAAGTCTCTTGCATTTTCCTGAGGGACTTGATCTCGAAGTTCAATCAGTAGTTTGCTATAGTTCACATATCGGTATTTGTACTGCTTACCAAGAGCACTATATTAGCCTGCACTTCTTAACTACTTGTCCTTGATTCTTTCGAATAGAAACAGGGCAATTTAGTAGTAGCCGGGGAGAATAGCATACTCAATTATTGAGAGGCCAGTTTTTGCCATGAAATCAACATCTGCACCCTTAGAAACCAAGTATTTCACTATTTCTGGTTTGTTTCGCTTGACAGCGCCAACAATTGGAGTCTCTCCGATTTAAGTTGGATGGTTAACAGTGGCATTGTACTTTTCAACCAGTAGCTTCACCAACTCAAAATTTCCATTAAACGCAGCTCGGTATAATGCAGTCACCTTACTACTTAGAGTCAGGGTTTCATTTACCAGACCGGGTTTCTTCTGTAGGAGTTACTCAATTTTAGCTATGTCTCCTTTCTCGATATACCAATAAAGGTACTCATTGTAGCTGTACATATGGGCAAAACTTTTGGCAGCTCCCATTTTCTATATTCAAATATTATCAGACTTAATAAGTAAGAAAAACCCATCTTATTCAAGCTATGGAATATACACGATAAAATGAATCAATATTAAGGTTCTTTCATTTATTACAACAGTTTTGAGATGGATCTTTCTTCGGATTAACTTCTTTCAAACCCATAGTCATTTTACTTTTGGGTTATTTCGGAAGAACAGCCATTAACTCCTTAGCTATTCCCAGAATGGAATTATTCACATTATATCCTGTTTTTGCACTCACTGGGAAAAAGATCAACTATTTTTACTTGAAATAATTCTATTGCTACTATGGAATTTCCAATTTTTTTGGTTCATCACACTTGTTTCCAAATATGTAAATGTGCCCATCATATGCATTGGTCTTAGTTTAGTTGAACCAAAACTTAACAATATCCTCGAAGCTATTCGGACTGGTAACGTCATAGACGAGGATAACGGCATGAGCTCCTTTATAATACGATTTGGTTATTCCTCTGAATCGTTCCTGTCCGGCAGTGTCCCATATTTGTAGTTTGACATAGTTCTCGCCAATCATCAGCGATCTATTT